>WAAB01007535.1:16270-49587 GCA_013389865.1 Piaya cayana | reverse complement strand
TTTTCTTTTTTTTTTTTTTTCCCCAGTTGCTGGATTGTTTTCCTCCAAAGAGGAAAGTTTGGCTTAAACGGATTATTCTCATGATTTTGGGTTTTGTTTGGGTTTTTTGGTTTGGTTGGGTTTTTTCCTTTTTGCTTTCCTGGACCCCAAAGCATATCAGGCAACTTATACTTTTCCGCTGNCTTTTTTTATTTGAATACTCTTCATCCAAGCTACAGGTCAAAAGCTCTTGATAAAAGAGGTGGTAACATTAGATGTTCTTTTTATTCTTTCTGCTAGTTTCAACATAAATTTTCTGTTGTACTCTTTAATCTTCTTCTATATGAATGTGTGCTCTTGTTTGTACTTGTCCTATTAATATTTCCAGGTCTCTGCCCTGCCTGTATTTATGTTGTGCCTATGTGTTGGTCATGGAAGTTGTAGCATACCAGGCAAATTCCCCTTTCTCCCTTTGTTCTGAAAATTGGCTATTAGTGGACAGTACATTGCAATTGATTTTTAATTTTATTTGGGCTGTGGCACAGATTGTTCACCAAGCATGGAGCAACTGAAATTAATTGCTCCACCTGTCTTGATTCTGATTTTTATTTTGTTCTATTAACACCCATCTCCTCCCCACTGTTTGCAAAGAAAACATCTTTGCCTGGCTTCCACAAAGAGCATTCCACTTGTCAGAAGATTCATAAGCTTATTTTACAAGGTCAAATGGTTTTCCAGATATTGTCACATTATTAAAACTTTACATATTTGTGCATGATCTTTAGATAAGAAAGGAAATATTCTCATTTTGCTATTTATTGATCCTATTGCAATTAACTATGTTTTCCAAACTTAAGAGCACATGTTCAGAAATGGCATTTAGTTTTGTTGCTCACTTGTTTCTCAGTGTGTTTCATATCTTATGTATCCTTATGGGGAGAAGAATATCCTAGAGTGTATTGGAACAACAGATTGGATTCTTGGTGAAATGGCTCAAATGTTCCCTTTTTTAACTTGGCAGGAAGGTTTCCTCTCAGTTTTAAGCTAAATGGGTTTGAGAAAAAAAATTGGAGGTGAGGAAGCAAGTGTAAAATCTTGATAAGTGGAGTTGAGGAGATGGAAGTGACTGACTGAATTTGGATCTGCTGAATCCTTCCTTGGAATTGTATAATCATTTAAAAAACAGTAATTTAAAGAAAGGTTTGACGTTGCCTCTGGACATCTTCCAGTTCAACATTCTGCTGAAAGCACAGCTAGTTTCAAAGTTAGATCAAATTGCTCAAGGTAATGGATAGTATTAACCATAATACAATGAATAGGAGAAGAATTACAAAGCCTTATTTAGTTTTAGAGTTTTCCTTTTATATGTTCTCATCTTAAAACTAATGCCTTTATTACAGTGAAGGCTTGTGGTTGTTATATTAGTGGTCTTCTTGCTACTTAGACATCTGATGTCTTACATTTTAGTTGTCATCAAGATTATTTGTGTTTATATGCATACATGGGCATGTGCATGCATTTATATAAAAAAACAGATTTTCATTTGCATACAGTCACAGCTGCTTGGCTAACATAAAATTGCAGATTAGTCTTGAATTTTGCATGCTCAGCAACACAACATAAAGCAACAATTTTAGCTATCTACACCTAATTGCTAGATAAGTAAGAGGATTAAGAGTGGGGAATGACTTTTTTATATCTATGTGAGGGAAGGTAAATCCTTAAAATAGCTTTTTATATCCTTATATTGTTATTGTAGTTATTGTTTTTCTCTTCCTTTGCTGTCCTACTTGACTGGTTTTGTCCCAGCTCATAAGTTTTACTTTCTTTGTTACCAGTTCTCCATTACACCGGGGATGGGGAATAGAGGAGCCTCATGGTTCTTTCTTGCCAATAGGGGCTAAACCACAACAATCCGTTGGCATGACTTGGAAGCTTCAGCATAAGAATAAAGACATCTTTTTTTTACATCCACTTAAATTTCATAATTACTGTCCTCATCCACACTTTTCATGCAAGCCAAGAAGATTTCTCTTTATCACAGGCTGAACGCCTAGCTAATCTCTTCATCTGAGCTGAAAGAAGAATCTGTTTGTACATACATGCAGAAATTAGTGAAATACAGCTAAATATTGTAATTATGGGTATCTGCAGCATGTAGCCATTTTGAAAGGAAGATTGCATGTGGGAAGTTCTATTCCCTCTCATTGTAAATCTCTTGACTTATAATCACTTAAAACTGCATTAACGTTATAGTAATTTTCTTCTTAGAAGAATATTTAGTTATACTTGTAGCAACATTACTTTTTTTATGCAGGGAGAGATTATACTTGAGTTGGGAATTTGAAATGAAATCCCTGCAAAAAGCAAGGAACACATGAATGGACATGAGTCTAGTATTTGCATACAGGTGTAGTGTTGAAAGAAAATAAGCTCACCACTCAGGAATTCCTGGCTTAGCCAAATTAACCAGGATCAGCAAAATAAATGCTTATCTGGAAGTGCTTCTCTTGACAACTGCTCGCAGCTCTGTTCCTTTCAGCAACATACCTGCTTTAGAGTATGTGAAAAATGTAAGGAAAAGAGAAAAAAAATCATTTGTATATGCCAACTTTAATTAAACAGATATTATTTGATAATTAAGGAATTTACAAAATGTTGCAAATGGGACTTGAACTAAATTTGCCAGCATGCCCAGGTGACTGTTCTGCCAGTTGGGAAGCTGTGCAAGCACATAAGTCATTCACTTGCAGTTTTTTTACAGAATACTCACTGGCCCTTCTTGTCAGTCAGAGTAAAAGCTTTCCAAACCACTGCATGCTCTCCAGTTAGATATTGGCCAGACATTTTGCATTATGGGAATGGTTTTTTGAGCCGTCACGGAGGTACTTCTTAAAATACTAGCTAAGTTATTTACTAATAGCTTCTGCATAATCTCACGGAGAATAGTTTTACTCCTGTTTTGAAGGAAGTGCAGAAATGTAAAGTGAACTTTATTTGTTGTTGTTTTACTTATAGTTTATTCATCTTCAAAGAATTATGCAATGCTTTAACCACGGAAATTTATCCATTCAAATAAACAGTTTCAGGGTGGAATATAATGCTTGCTGCCCAAAATCAAAGTGTCAGGCTACCTTCTTGAATGGATAAATTGTGCCAGAAAGATTTTAATGTGTGTTTCTTCTGAAAACATTTACCTTCTTTATCTAACTGGTACCTGTCTTGTTGGGCAGTATGTGGGTGGCAAGCACAATCCTCTCTGGACACCAGAAATCATTCTGGAATTATAGTTAGTTTTTTCAAGGTATCTTTTTGATGTAAAATAACTCTGACTGTATCCAACTCTGCCTAAAACAGATTCTTGGTTCCTTTTTGTCTGCTCTACATTGAAGCTGAGTTGCTGTAAACAGCCAAAGAAATCCCTAGGTGGCACAACACATTGGTGCCTGTGAGCATTCCTGGGACACAGGCAAAGACCTTCTGTCTCTGGCTGTCAAAACAGCTGTTTGAGCTGTGAGCAGGCAGTTGTTACCTGAAGCCACAAAGGGACTCACCTCTGAATTAGGGCAGGAGCCTGTCCTAGACCTGACATGGCCCTAGGAATGAAGAGCTGCAGGGTCATTTAGCGTCAGTTCTACCCATGTGGTGCTAGACATCTCTCTGCCCGAGCTGATGATTCTTTCAGTGTGTTTTGCCATGATCTTTTTTCCTCTTTTGCTGGCCAGTAGCAGAAAATCTCTTCCTAAATATCTCTCCTTTCATATTTTTAGGAAGGATCCTATACTTTAACAATAGCATAAAAGGGAGGTCTTACTAAGTATGTGAAAACTTTATTTTAAATGTTTCCATGCCCTTTCCTAAATGTCCCCCATTCCTACAGCCAGAATTTTAGCTGTAACTCATGAGACATATCACACTTAAAGCTGCACCAGTATGCCAAGAAAGGTGTCTAGAGAGTAGGAGTGTCCTAACTATCTTCCACAGAAACCATTCTCCACATAACCCTCTCTCGGACTGCTGCTCTGGCCTGTTACTTTCTGACTTGCTTGCAGTGAACACCTGGGGTTTCTGTTTCTCATGCCTTTAAATGAGCTCATATCCTCACCTCAGGAGCTTTTCTCATTTCCGTCATGTAGCATGATAGCTTTTGCATCTTGCAGCCAATTGGTTCCAAACTCTCCAAGCGCCTCCTTAGCATCAGTCAACTGAAGGACAGTGCTTTTCAGAGACTCTTGGAAAAGTGGGATGGGGAAGTAGGGACCGAGAACACATGGAGTCTGTTGCATATGATTAGCACATGCTTCAAGGCAGCTATTTATAGTTCAAAGAGCTGGTGCTTGCAGCCAGTAAGCTTTCAGCACTGTAACTACAGTTCTGGCTGTTGTGTTATGAAATGCCAGTGAGCTAAGCAGCTCATCTCTGACAGGGGAAAAAGTACAAATTGTGAGACTGAAAGGAAAACAAGGGCAAAGAAGCACATGGGTAATCCCTGGTATGGGGAAAAGGAATAGGGAACTCCAGAAGAGAGAATATAATGTTATGCGGCTTTTATGCCTGGATTTTGAAAGAAGATAACAAAGAACAGAACTGTGAAAGGAAGCTGCCTGGAATACAGCAGGGAGAAGGGCAGAGTGCAGGGAACTTACAGATAGCAAAGGAGAAAGGCAGAGGCCCCTTGTGGTGCCAGAACCTTCTGCTACTTTGCTGACAAAGTGTATAGCTGTGAGCTTATTTCTTGTTCTGAGACCTCTTCCTATTCTGTTTACTAATGATATAGGCTCTTAAGACTATTTTGATGGGGAGTGGAGAGGCATGTTTCAGAAGAAGCTTTTTTTAATCATAAGCTTGTGTCCAAATCCAGTGATCTTATTGCATGATTTTGTGCCAGGATATTAGCTAGCTTATGTTTCTCATGTACTCTCATGTCACAGATGACAGACAGCGTTATCAACTGAAAAAGATTACTGCAAAATGTGTCTTGTAGTAAGAGACCATGTGTTTATTTGGGGCTAGAAAGCAGTCTGTAATTGGCAAACTTGCCTACTTTGCAGGGGCAAAACCGTTATTGTCGTACCTGCATCTGGGGATAGAAAGTAAAGTTCTGGGTGCCCTTGGCATCTCTCAAGTTTTTGCCTTAGACCTTTGTTTCTTATACTCCACTAGGGAGATAAAAAAGTCTAGTAGCTTTCTTAGGCTCAGCCTGCATAAATCAAAATTTAAGAAAATAATTTTTTAAATAAAATTCAAAAGCAGTGTAGATTTTGGATAGTTCTGTTACTTAGGAGTCCAAGTCAAGACCTTACAGAGGGAGCTGGTGTTTCAAGGATGGATGCTTAGCCTTTTCAGGAAACCATTCCCTTCTGAACTGTCATCTCAGATACACTCAGACTGCATTTGGTCCTTTGTTTCTAAGAGGATGTGGAAGCATCACAGTGAGTGAAGTTGCTGTCACTTATACGTAATACAAATTTTAATTAATAAGCAAAAATGTTGCAACGGCTGTTTTTCCCTGCCAAATGAACTGGATGTTCTTGTGGTTCCCAAAACTCTTCAGCGGAGGTGGTCCTACACGTTCCCTTCTGATGAATAAACAAAAGAATGTTGTAACTTTTTAATGGTAAGAAAACTTGCCTCTTGCACATAGACGTTTTTTAATTACTTCCTGCCTTCATCTTAAATAGATGGGCAAAAGGTAGGTAACAAATATATGTCTTTCAGCCCATGCCGTTGATTGCATCATTAAGGAGGAGACACTGATGCTGGAGTCAAGTATTTCTTTGAAGTGGACTTACTTAGCCCTATGTTGTGACTTTTGGCACAGAAAAATGAAAAATTAGCAGCTGTATCACTATGCATAGCATAAGCTCTTTCAGCCCATTACTGTAATACAAAAGCCATCTCTCAAGGAGTGTTTCAGGCTCCTCCATGAACCACTAACCCATCAGGAAAAAAAAGATACAGTTCCCTTTTGGTGTCTTACTGAATTCATGCATAGTAGGATCCACTAAGTACCCAAAGCTATTGCAAAAGAGGGGTTGGGGATGTGTAGCCTGGGTGAGAGAAGCTGGGGAGAGAGGAGCTGGATCATAGCAGGAAGGATTGAGGGGATGAGAGCAGCAATAAAGTCAGATTGCTTCAGCTGCTTGTGGAATTGCAGCCTGGCATCTTAGGACTTCATAACCTCGCTATAGCTTTCAGTGACTGTCCTAGAGGTTCCCTCTCTCCTCTGTGTGTAGTTTCTGCTTGTTTCTGTCCTGCTTACCTCTGCCAAAACAAAACCTACATGCATGTGTCAACGGACTTCGGTATATTAGAGAAGTTCCTGCATTCACACGCACGCCCCTTACTTAATGCAGTGATTCATCCTTTACTCAGATCTTGCAGAAATAATGAAATATTTTGGAGGTTTCTATTTCTTTTCAAAGGAATTTTTAATTCTTACAATTAGTGTTGTCTCCTTTCAGAGAAGCTGAAATAATGTTTCCTTTTTATAAGTTAGGATTGAAAGCCTAAACAGTGTGTTTTGTTCAGTTTTGCTACCTCATGCCTTTTTGATTACAGGTAACACTTAAGGGTAATGCTTCCTGTCTCCTGAGGATTAGTACAAGACTTATGAAAATCTTAAAACCTGGGTGTACTGTTTAAATGAAATTAATTGGCATGTGGATCTGTTATTGATTTGCAGCTTGAATATGACCCTCAGCCTTGACTCTTTAAACAATATAGAAGTTGTATGAGACTAAAATAATTCAGAGCTATGAGCAAGAAATGTCTTTGAATATTAAACTTATTTCAATGTGATCATATCTAGTAATT
The DNA here is from genome assembly GCA_013389865.1 of Piaya cayana. Lineage (NCBI taxonomy): Eukaryota > Metazoa > Chordata > Aves > Cuculiformes > Coccyzidae > Piaya > Piaya cayana. Next base: position 42,792 of record WAAB01007535.1, on the reverse strand, counting down.
TTGACCTGGAGTGTATGTTGATAACTGGTTGAAAGTCTTTCTACACCTTTTTGCTCCCATGTCATCTGGTTTATTACATGTGAGAACACATAAATTTCTGCTTATCTTTACAGAAAGTTTTGACAGGGGCAGATGATCTACAGCAAGTAAAGGTCCTAGAGATGCGAGTAGATACAAGAGAGAACAGCTTAGGCAACTTCGGTAAGGAAATACTTTGTCCTCTGCTCACCATCTCAAATTTTCCTTTATCATGTCTTGAAGCAGGACTGGGGACTCAGATACCACCAGCCAGTGTAAAGTACTGTCCTACTCAAGAGCTCTTGAAACAAAATCCCCTTGGTACCTCTCACTCCTTGATCTCTGTTTTCTTCTGTGAGGCTCTAAGCAGACCTGCAAACTATGGCAGTGGGATGAGTGACATCACTTCTGTCTCAAGCAAATTAGTTTCAACAAATTCCTCTTGAGTAACATGGTTCACACTACTATAGCAAAATGTAGTAGCCAAAGTTCAGTTTCCTTCCACTCTGATTCCACTGTGGCTGGGAAACCACTAGTGGTATCAGACTGCTCATGCTGCCAGCTGCCTATCTTTGTGTCCTATACTGCCTCATCAGGCTGTGCTGGATGATGTGCTTGAGGAAGGTCCTGTAGATACATAATTTTTTATGAACCCCAAACAGCCCTAGTGCTCATGCTTCATTTCTATGTTGTCATCACTGCACTGGGGAAGTAAGGAAGTAGCAAGAGCTAGCATCCACCAGCTGCAGGTCCCCACTGCTTTTGAGAATGACAGAATGTCAAGACCATTCTCCATTTCTTTCTGTCTTTCATTTTTTTAAGTGAATTTCCTCCCTGTGAAAATGTCTTTGCAAATGTCAGCAAGTGGCTAGGGCAGAAAATTTGCTGCTTAATGCTGCCAGTGATCATTGATTCCTTGCAGGTTTTTTTTCACATGACAGCTGAGCTTTAGGTGCATGGAATAAGGCCTGAATTTTTAAGGTACAGCAGGGAAGTTTGCACCTTCAATGCAAATAGTGTGGACAAGTCTTCTGTTGAAGGCGTTGGGTTCATTGAGTGCCCCTCACTGGCTGCCTTCCTCTGAAACTGTGTGCTGCTTACCTGGTCTCTGGTCACAGGAGTCTGGATAAATAGCTTAAGGGAAGGAGTAGGGTAAGAACCAGACCAGATGGAATGACTGAAGTTCCCTTGTGACCGAAGAAAAGCTTTTCTACCATTAGGACAGTTGAGTAATAGGGTATCCAAGGAGGTTTGGAGTCTCTTGTTCTTGGAGGTTTTCATGCCCTGAATACCTTGGTCTGATCTCACGGAAGACCTGGCTCTGAGCAGGAGGCTGGGCTCAAGACTTCTAGTTGTCCCCTCCAGCCTGGAATGCTCTGTAATTTGGTGGTTTTGTTTGAAACTAATTTGCTTTTTTTAGTGCCATGTTAAATCACTTAACCTTGCTCTTGCTGTATTCCTCAGTTACATAAGCTGGCTAAGAGCATTTTTATCATTAAGGATTTTTTTTTAATGATCATTTATCACTCAGTAAACAATATTGTTTTAATTGGTTTTATGTGTAAAGATAAAATAGATGGTGCAGGCTCTTAAATGGCCAGGTAAAAGTTGAAAGGTACTAGATTGCACATAACTCTGGGTCATGTGGAACCCTGCAGCACTCACATCCCAGATTTACACTTGCAGATTCCTCTTGAGAAACATTTCAGTGTTTGCAGCCATACACAGACTACAAGACAAGGACTGAGGTCCTACATGTCCTTTAGCAGGAGTTCCAAAGTGGTTTAAAACATGTTGCTTGACTTTTTCTTACAAGCTTTCTACTTTGGGATGTGTTGAACTCCTGCTAGCCTTCCCCATTTTGTCAGGTAAACTTCTACACAGTGGTGAGGCATGGTGGGGAGGAACAGTTCTGTTTCATAAGGACCAGGTGTAGGCCAAAACACAAAAAGACTGATATTAAAATATTTTCATACAATCAGTTTTTAAATTAAGGAGAAGCTTTGTGGCAGAGCTCAAATCTGAATCATAGTAGGGTTTGAGGTAATTGCTGATATCTCTCGCTCTTTGTTTTCAGTGTACCTTGCTGAGCGACTGGCAAAAAACTGAACCTTCTTGGCAAGTCTTGTATCCCATTTTGCAGATCTTGGACTTAACTTCTATGCTCTTCAGCTGCATGTAGGCTTCAGTTCATATTCAAGCAGATGGATTATTTCTTTTTCATTAGCTTATTCCTTCAGTTTTGATTGCTGACAGATCTGGGACTACATTCACAACCGGCTTGTAGAAATCCCTGCTGAAAGTAATGACGGGATAGAGTAATTTAAGACACTATATAGTTCTCCATTTCTAAGTGATTTTAATAGCTACAAATCAACTTACCCACAGTGCTGTTCACCGTTGCTTATTGAATTGTTGCCTGCTGGTGGCCAGGCTAAGTTGATTACGTGTCTGCAGACTGCACTTCCCTTGCATGTGCTTTATCAAGGAAAAGCTCTCCTAAGGGTTCAGAAGTAGGCATTCATTATTTTTCATGCACAATTATTGTCTGTCTTTCATCTTGCTCTGTTTGTTGGTATTCTGGATGAGAAGCCAGGACACATTTGTGGGCAGACAGTGTTGCAGTGGATAGTGCTTCCATGATCAGGAAGGCAGTGTGGAGGCTGGAGACACAAGTCTGGCACATGCATTCCTGCCCATGCTGGCATTGGTTTAGCTGGTACTGACAAGCCTTGCTGAGAAGTTTCCACAGCATCTGCTGCAACAGGGCTTGGGCAAGCTCTTCAGGAGTCACAGTATGTACTGGGACAGGAACTTATGTTAAACCCCTCACTGATGTGTACTTTTTTGAGTTTCTCATCTCAAGTAGCTAGATTACAGGTAGCTTGGGTTTGTCTGCAAGTGCTGCAGTCTTATCTCCAGCCCTGTTGCCCAGTTCACCCTGAAAATGTGCAAAAAATGCACATTTAGAACATGTGTGGAAATAACATTAAGGTGAGGTATCTCACTTGATAAAACACAGCTGAAGTGAATTAAATAGCCTGTTTTTTCTGCCTTTCAGGTTGCTTTTGCTACAAGAGTGCAGCCTTTGTTCACACACCTGTTTTGTACTGCAGGATCAACAAAACACATAGGTTGCCCAATGCCAATACAAGCATTTGTCAGTCATTTCTTTTGTGTATGTTTTTCACTAGCCCATATTCCAGAAAGTCTAAGATGTCAAGCCATGATGATTTTTTGTTAACAATAGAAACCAAGATATATGATGCTACCTAAAGCATACATCATAATGTAAAAAACAAGTGTTATGAATGTTGTAGCTTATAATAAAACCAACATCTAGCCTGTTTTCTCCTTACTCCTAGTCAGTTATCTAAATGTCACCTGGCCTACCAAGGCAGCTCAGAAAACCATCTGCATTGCTACCCTGCTTGTGACATACAGCAGTTAAGGCAATGTTGTTGAATGAATCACTTTTATTCAGCAATGGAGTTGGTAATCTGTAAAATTCAGTCTCTGGCTGTAAATATAGTAGCTGCAAGGAAGGTGTCTTTGGGGAAAGAATTGTTTTTGTAGCATAATCAACCTTTTATTATGTATGGAATGTGTATGGAATACACATTGCATTGGAGGACCAAACTAAAATATTTATGATAATAATTCTGAGTGGTACTTTGATTTTAGGACTGCTCTTAAAGAAAAGCTATTAAATACCTTAAACTTTGATTTCTTTCTCTCTTTGTTTAGTTTTGTTCCACTAGGATGTTACAGTAGAATAGTTTAACACTAATATGTTGTCAGTCATTAGTAATTTCAGAGCCATGTAACAAAAAGGCTGTTCAGTGAAAGGGAGTTGTAGACGGATGAGATAGCATTGCTCACTATTCTGAATTCTCACCCTTGTACTGTGGTCATCAGCATTTTTCTGGACCATTCTCACCCTTAAAAATTGAAATTATCCAGTATGAAGGCAGTTTCGGGATGAGGATTTTTTGTTTGTACTTTAAAAACTAATATTAGAAGTTAATGTTGTTGATATTTCAGAGTATTTTTACATTAGCAAAAGACTAAATATTGTTCTTGATGACACAATACCATGAGGCTAAAAATTAAGAAAATTAGATTAATGTTGTTACATTTGAATACATCTCTTATTTCATCGCCATCATTTTACAATTTTCTCTTCTTAACTTAATATTCCAGTCTCTAGATATAAGGAATTTGGACTATAGAAACCAGAAAAATCAAATGGATAATGAATTCTTAGCACCAAAGAACAATTGCATATCAAATATAAAAGTTAAAGAACCTACTAATTGGAGAGATGTATTGTAAAGGTCTTGTTGGCAGAGTTTTGTACCACTGCATGGGGTGTACTTTTATTTCAGTCTAGTAAACAGCACATTAGTGCTCAACACACTACAAGTTCCCAGGGACAGATTGTGTCAAAATACAATAAAATGTCTGAGTTAGAGGATTGTGTTACAATAATGAAATAACCAGATGTGAAAATTGTATCATCAACCTGTCACTCTACCTCTTTCAATCCTTTAATATTTGTTCTTTTCCTGAACCAACTCTAAATGCTTTCAATGGAAAGTGTTTTCTTGAGCAAGTCTCTCTATTTCTGTTGAGCTAGTCTTATCAACTCCTCATTCAAAACTTCAGCTTAATACTAGTTTTTAAAACCCAGTAGCTTTGAAATTCTTTGCAACACCATTACATTTTTGCTTGGTAACCCTTTAACCTCTCTGGTTGAGTCTGTGGCAAGGCTATTACCCACTTCTGGACAGGATACTACATCCACCTTATTTTTTGCTTTAACACTTCAGAGAAAGTCACTTTGTCACTCTGTGCTTCAAGTTTTTAATCAGTAACATGATTTTTTTTTAAATGTAGATTTGGGGGTTTTTTTTCTGTGGAGGCTTTCTTAGTGCGTGGATAATATCTGAGGAAGTCTTTACTCAGTAGCTAGTATGACTGCTGTGAATAACTAACAGAGATCCTAGTATATCCTTTGTCAGGACTCCAAATTATTTTGTTGCCATACATGAGAAGGTGTACCGTTCAGGATGAGGCTACTGTGTTATAATTCATACTAGTTTTTGTGGACTATGAAAAATGATTCAAAAATAAGGCTAAAAATATTGCACGTGTTCAACATTTTTAATACATTAAGGAGCTTTGCAAGGACGTTCTGTACAACCTGAAGATCAATATGTGGGTTATAATCATTCCCAGATAGCATTAGATATAGATAATTTTTCTACTAAAACATGATTTATTAAAATGGTTTTGCCATAAATGCAAATGTTCTACTTGGGGAAATGGGATGAACAACATGACCTCCTTTTTCTTCTTTTTAAATTTGTTGTTTGTTTTTTCTCTTGTGAACCTTAGCAAAGGGCTGAAATAATGTTCTTCTGGACATTGCTACATCACGCTTGCCAAAGAGAGATTACTGAGATGATTCAGAAAAAAATATTTACTGAGAGCAGATTTTAGTGTCTTAGCAATGATTCAGTCATCTAAAATTATATTACCTCTACATTGTTGTATGTTATACTGGAGGATGCTCGCCAGCTGTATGTAAACTCTGCTAGTGGGAATGGGTAAAAGTTTGCTTTTGTCAATAGCAAATATTTCCTGGGACTTGAGCTGATATCTGAATTATTCTGCAGCGTGGAGGGATTTGGTCTATGATTTTGGTTCACAGATACCTATATAAGACACCAAAGAGGAAAATGTCTCTTGGAAATGGAAAAAAATCCATAACATTAAAGTAATAACACCAGAATATTGGCAGGTTTGTAGATATGAAACTCATAGTATCTAATAGTGAACAATGGATCACATCCATAAAATCAAAAGGAGAAGGCAGTGCTTATAAAAACATAACTAGCATTTTGGGAACATCAGAGCTATGAAAGATGGTGTTGTGACATGGGAAATTATGCTTGTGTTGTTTGACTCAAAATAACATGAATTGTTACTTAGCTGTGTATCCAGTAAGCCCATCACTACTTGCCATTAAACAGGTGGAAAAAGATTTTTGGGGAGAAAAGCAAGAGCAGTATGTAAAATTTAGAGGTCATGGAACGCTATACTCCGAAGCATCCTTTACCTCTTAAGTTAGCAGTCATAGAGGTTGGGAATCAGACCAAAGAAAACAGTGACCAATCAAGCCAGTTTCTGTTGTCATCTGTCTGGAAAGATGCTCTATTAGAATTGTCAGAGAGAGGTTCCAAAAATAATAATTGGGTTGTCATTCAGACAATATATTCATATTGCAAAACTGCAAAGGGTGAAATTTTTTTTGAGTGAAATAGTATCATTAATTCTCTTAGAAAAGTTTCATCACAGACCTGGCAGATACAGGTAAGAAATGCATGTAAAATCAGATGCTTCAACTTTTAATTGTCAGAAGTTTCATGTATTCTACTGCCAGGTCTGCAAAGTGATTCTTTATTCTGTCCCCATAGGTGTGTATGTACCTAATCTGAGAGAACTGAAGTTGAACAATAGCTTGCTTGTGTCTGTAAGGTAAGAAATGAACAATAATTGAAATAAACTTAAAGAATAACAGCTCTTGATTTTTTTTAAGTGATAAAATCTTGATTTGTTGTTTTCATTTCTTCCATTTCCTCATGCAATGATAATGGGTTAGGTTTTGCATATGTGCACCACAACCACATAATTTTAAGGACAGGACCTGAGCTGAAATAAATCGATCTAGTTACAATGATGCCAGTGAATTAGCCCCAGTCTGCCACCAGGGAAGTTCCCTGATGCTGAAGTCCATGAAAATTCGTTGCAAATTTGAAAGGAGTTAGAAATTAACCTCTTATCTATGTCTAGGTGCTTGATTTCAGAGTGTTTCAGCTTTGGGACTTTTATTGTGCACAGTAGTCTCTTCTGTACAGGTCAGACCAGTTCCACAGCTGATGAAAATCACTTTGGCTTTATTGAAGTCAATGAAGTTAGGTTTATGAGAGCTGCTATGAAGATTGCATGTCCCTGGCTTGCTGAGCTCCATGAAAGCATTACCTGTTTTCTCCCATATAGCTGAGGAATTGGCAGGCTGGGAAGGTAGAAGTGAAAACCATCACAATGAGGAGGCAGAGCCATCTTCTCTGCTGTGCTGATAGCTTTATTAATCTTAGTAATTAATGCATAGTGGAAAAGTACAGTTCATATCAGTAAACGGTCATGTAGAAGTCTATCTTAAACAAGATGGCTCTCTGGCTATGGATGTCTGTCTGCTAAATGCGTGTAGAAAAAATAGCAATTTTTCTAATTCTTGTTAGAGAGAATGTGTTCCCTAATAGGAAACGGCAATAAATTCTTCTTGGTCTCATGCATTGTCACTAAAGTAACTAACAAACTTCAGTTGTCACACATTAATCTTATTTTCCCCTGCTCTAGTGGTGAGATGAAGTATTTGCAGTATGAATTTTTTTCCACCCTCTGGTCCATAACATGGAAAAGTGGTGATTCTACATTGCAGCAATTATTTTAATAGCAGCCAACCACCGTCATAAGCATGAAATTACTCCATTATTATAATGGAGGCGTAAGTAATGGGTGAAAAAAAAAATTACAATATTGAAGGACATTGTATCACATTAAAAAAAGAAAAAAAACTAAAAAGGCTTTTTTTGTTTGGCAAAAAATCCATATTCTCTTAAAATGTGTCAGTGAAAAATGTTTTGACCAGTTCTATTGGTACTGAATGCAGAAAATAGTTCAGGAAAACTAAACATTTAGTTTATTTGACTTAGTTCTTTAGCAGAATTTTGCACATCGCATTGTATTCTGAGGCTCTAACTTCTGTCATGAAAAGTTTCTGGAAACCATTTTCTGTGACCTGACATATTCTCTATGGTTCTGGATGCAGGTAACATTTGGTCTCAAGTTGAGTTTTGATTTGATCAACTACAGCATAAATATATTTTGGCTTGGATATCAAGTCTAGTTTCATGACATTTCGGAGGCACACAAAGCCCAGGAGGAGCTACCCACTCCGCCTTTAAATAAACATGCTTTCTGTGTGCCAATTAAATGCAAGTGTCAGGGAACAGGTAAAGGAAGGAGAAAACTGTTAGCTCTCCCAGACCAAACCTCAGTCAGTACAGCACAGCAACAGCTTTCCTTTATTAATTCCCATCTTTGACAATCTGCCATTGATAAACGCAGATCACTGAAGGGCGTAGACCATGAAGGCACAGCTTGGGTTCTTGAACTTTATTTTAGGATGTCTGCATCATGTCAGTTTAATGCCCATTAAACAACATTGCTGTCACAGCACTGGCGATGTCTGCTATGGCTAATGTAGCATAGCTACTCCTGCCATTTACTCAAAAATATTTAGAAATCTTAGTTCTGAATGAAACTTGTTAATGTTTGAATTCTGTCCAAAAAGTGGTTTCTTTGTCATATTTGACCAAACCATTGCAGCTGAGGTTTTTGAGTATGATAGAAAAAACATACTTCTTTCTCACTAAAAGTAATTCCTGCAGACTTTCTCAGCCATAAGGCCAGAGTCATTGTAGTTGTAATTTGAAAATGGTCAGCAGGTAACAGGAAATATCTTGTAAGGACAGAATGGAAGATTGGTTTGTTTACTGAAAAGAAGGTAAGGACCTAAAAGCAGGCAAAAGACAGAGGATGTTTCATATATATTTGGTTTGTTAAAAGCAGCCATTCTTTTCATGCTATATTATATGAAAAAAATTATCATAGTGAATCATTATGGACAAAAGACTGTCAGTATGCATGCATGAGTGAGTAATAAAATGGGGACCTTTTTTTGTTTCATTCTGTCTTGCAGTGTAGAATTTCCTCATTATTTTAGGGTGAAATGGAAGTAAAACATTTTTTTCAGTTTGAAAATGAGGGAAGAATTCTCTTGATAGCAAACTGCATATAGGAGGTGTCAAAATAAGGATTTGTGATCCTGACTTTAGTCACTGATATTTTTGAAACATTTCTTCCTGACAACTGCACGTAGGAACTCAAGTTGTGAGGATGCTGTGTGTTGCCACTTTCCATTAGATATAAATCAAAGGAGGAATGATCTGGCAGTAAGGAATCAAGGTAATTGTCTATTACAGTTTTCTATGGGAGAGCAAGGCTTGCTAGGCCAGTGAGTTTGAAACTTGGCTTTTCCTGGTAGTTCCTGAAGGATTTCTGATTCCTTTGGTGGGAAATGTGGTTGAGCTACTTTAGCTGTAAATTCGTGGTGTGTATCCCCCTCCTTCCATACCCCCAAAACTTGTGTTACTTTTGAGTATGTGAAACTTTGAAAGGCTGTACATAAGTGCAGAATATCATTATCAGTTGTCTAATTTAATCCATAAGGAAAATACATCCAAGATTACTTGCAGATAATACTTCTGGTGGTTGAAAAGGAATTTCTTTTTTGCCTGTTTCTGGGTTTTAGTTTTCTACTGCTCCTTTACTAAGGGGGACAGCTCTGGAAAATCCAGTGTACCATGGAAAGAGATTAGTTCAGATGCTGTTAATTTTCTGAATCACCCTAGTTTTATGAGGTCCTCATTTGGTGACCTTCACCCATCTGCCAGCAGCCAAGACATTCTAGATTTATGAACTGATAATTGAGGATGAAACGTGGAGCCTATTCTGAAGAGTGCTTATTAAAAACTGCCTCTTTGTGTTGACACATAGTTCTCATCTTTGTAATATTTCCAGTAAAAGAACTATATTTCAAGGCCAATGAGTTACTACTTCTCCTTTGGCACGTAGCCTATGTATTTTTTATCAGATTGCTTTTATTCTCAATTCAGAGATGAATGAAAAGATCCGTTTAAAAATGTGAAACAGATATCTTATGAAGGGCTTTTAAATCAGATAGGGGAATCTTAGGAACTGGTTCCCATAAATTTATAGCAGAAGATGTTTCACCAGCTGAAGTTCGTTTCCTCCCATGCAGCTGTATGCATTGTAGGGAGCAGAAGACTGGTTTGCTCCCAGGGCTACTTAAGCAATTGCTTGTAACAGAGAGAGGTTATTATATTTTAAGTGAGATTAATTACGGGGACAAAGTAAGTATGAAGGACGCAGGGAAAGGAAATCCATTTTCCTTCATCCAGATAGAGTTAACATTTCTTCGCTGCAGCCTTCATTGCATGCAGTTCTCAGATTTCTTTCTCTGTTGTAGAAGGGCTATATTGCACCCCAGAATACGAGTAATCCTAGTCCGTTTGAGTGAGTGAAACTGTCATGGGAGAGTGGAAATGCAACAGCTGTCCTTAAAGTTCAAATGAGCAAGGAACAGAGTACATTCAAGCAGTTCTCATGCTTTTGCAAGTCTTAGTATAATGGTTTGTGGATCTTTTTTGTTGGGTTTTTCTTTTTTTTCTTTTTCTTTTACTCTGTATTCAATTTTCAGGAAGTTTTGAGCCCTCTTGACTGTGAAAAAAATAACTGAAAATGTGAACCAAGTGATTTGAGTAAGGATTTTGCTGATCATTTCATGACTTTAAGAAACCAGGCCCAGACTAATTCTTTCTTAATTGAGGGCAAGGGCTTTAAACAAATGTTTAAAAATATTTTTGAGACCTGAGTGAGGATTTTAGTAATTTGAACTTAGCAATATTACTTCTTGGTACTTATCCAAGAGTTTAAGCAAGTGCTTGCTGTTTAAAGTCACAAGAAGTTTTAATTCAGTGGAATGGTTTACAAGCTGAAAATTGAATGTTAGTCGAGTGTTTTATGATCTGGATCAAGTTACACCGTGTTGTATAAGACTGAGCTGTGTCACTGATCAGCCCAAAATTTGTTTATTTTGTCTAAGTACTCACTACTTGCTGTATCATTTTCTCTCAGACAGAAGAGATTTAGGGGCATCATTCCCCTAAATTAATTTTTGCCTTGTAAATTTTACTTTTTTTTCCCTTGCTTGTTTTTTATCTCTAGTTTGCTTTTTTTCTGCTTTTTGTTTTACTTTTTCACAACTACTGGATTACTGTGTCTGATTCATGTAATGTCGGTACTACACATAAATGCAGCAAGTTTTGTGCAACAAGGATTGTCCTTGCTTTTATGACAGGTAAATTCCCAAAGTATTTTCTAAAATTAATTCAGTTACTTACTTTGTTCTAAAGATGCAGATATCTTTGAATAGGTGATTTATGTGTATTACAGTAGTTGCTTATTGTTTCATGAGGGATCAAAGTGCTCTTGCTCTAGGTTGTACTTACACATGCAGTCAGAGAACGAGTGCTCTGATTTTGTCTGGGCGATTCTCTTCATGTTTGTATTTAAGTGCCCAGAGCATCACTGTTTGCTTTAACATTTGCTTTTCTGGATTGGAAAAGCATTTAATTTCAAATGCAAGCTAGTTTCTTTAGGAAGTGTTTCTGTTGTTTCTTTTGTGTAGCCAGACTGGAAGTCCTTCAGCCCTCAAGGTTGCTATGTAGAACATGTTCCTTGAGGACTTTGGGTGCTTGCCAGGAGCTAGGAAAGCATTTGAGTTGAACCCTAATCTCTCTATTAATCAATCTTCTCTGTATTGACATCTGCAGATTCCTAGGAACGTTACAAACCCTGGCAAAATTGCTGTGACCTCAGGTTTTATTTAGTATTGACAGTTTTAAGGACATTCATATTATTGATAAAAAGTAATGATTTTGGGACAGAAATACAGAAGTTTTTGTGAGAGAAATTCAGAAATACAACTACTTTTAGTCAAATGGATTGTTTTCAGTAAAGCACTGTCTGCATTAAGCCCAGTGGAAATGTGATTGCTTTGATCGTTTATCACTTCTGGGTACATCTCTCTGAGATGCGTAGCTCTCCATTTTCTAGGAAGATAGTATAACGCTGATACCTTTTCTTCATGTAATTTGATCAGGCCAGGTGCCCCAAGTAGAGAGAGCGTGCATGTCTGTATGACCTTAGATATCAGGGAGTCTGACAAGCTGACCAGCAAGAGAAGCTGAACTTGTTTTCTGTACAAATGAGCTATTGTGGTTCTGGAGCTCAGTCTCCATTCTGCAGCAAACACAGAGGACATCCAAATAAGTTCATGGCTTTGCAGTGTCTTTCTGTGATTCCTATCTTCAGCACTGTTTTATACAGCCTATCCGTAGCTGAAGCTCCTCTGTCACCTCTCAGACTGTCAGGTACAGAGTGTACCTGGATAGAATAGGGTTATGAGGCAGCGCCTACCATTGTAGCTCCAAGTTTAAAAGTCTCCTTGTCATGACAATGGAGTGTCTAATGCATTCATCTTATCTTAGACAGAGCAGAGACAATCTACTCCCTCTGTCATTTGAGCAGTTTCACAGAGTCAGGTTTCTTTCCTCAGCAGTATCGCTATCATGTTTCTGTTTTGTGATCCAAACTCTGGTATCATTCAGGACATGAAAACCACAGGAAGATCATCAGAGGCCACAACACTTTTTGCACTGTGAATGTAAATAGTGAAATAGCAAAGTAAATAAATAATAGGTAATGTGTGCAGCAAGTCTGTCAGTAAACACTTGCAAGGTAAGGTAAGCCCATCGTTTAGTAAATAGTTGTGTCCATTCTCTGCCCACCATCTGAATAAACACACCACATCGAGGATATTTGGTAAAGAGTGGCCATTCCTTTCAGGATGTCATCTCGTGTCATGCTCCCATCCTAAATGAGAGTTCAGCTTCTCTTTACTGTTGCCTCAGCCGTTATATTGCTAACACTGCTCTGTTGAATATTTGAGCAGTAAATACTTCTGCTGAAGCCTGGGTTATTGACATGAAGCCCTCAAACCTTTTCTGTGTACAGTTTTTTATACGATCCAGCTTCACTTGGTGTTATACAGCCAGAATGTGTGGCTAATGTCAAAGTAAGCACTCCCTTGAGCTGCAGATAAACTGATGATACCGTGTGTTCCAGGAGGTCAGGGGTCAGCTTTTCCCTTCTTGTGGGGAGGTCTTGTCCAGTTAGCATGACTGCACTAGATTTGGGATGTCTGTTGTGGTACTGTGAAACAAACGCTGAGGTTCTGTCTTGTAGTAATACCCACAGTATGGAAATACATAAGGTCTCGTCTGCCTCAGTAGTCAGGTTGATGGGCTCTGAGGTCTCCCAAGTTTCTCTTCTACATCTTGTTTCCTTGTTGTAAAAGAACACCTGGAGGCCAGTACTAGCAGAGCAAGTCTCCCTTGATGCTATTATTTAAGGAAAAAGTCTTAACTCAGGACATACAGAGGCAAGTCTATCCAGTCTGGGGTGAAAATGAGAGGCTGAGAGGAAAGAATTTTGCAGGAAATCAACTGGCATTTGCCAGCTATTCATCGGCCTGCCCAGGTTGTACCTGTATCTGTTCCTTGCAAACTTCTGTACTTTTCCTGCTTTCTTATTTGAATATATCCACAGATGAAAAAAGAAAGAAAGGAAGAGGCACAAAGAAGAAATTACCGTCAGCCACAGGAGAAAATCATGTCATACGAATGTACTAGATCTAAAGAATCTCAAAAACCTGCATTCCTGCCACTGTACGTTCAGATTAAATCACTTTAAGCTACATTTTCTCTCTTGGTTTTCATATTTTTACAGCGTCCTAAGTATTTTTTTCCAGTGGAAACTCTATACCCATTACTATGACAAAAGTTGAATAGCAACTTAAAGCTGATCTGATTCTTTAGTTCTTTCTGTCTGGTCAACTAATCTAGAATTCCAGTTTCTCTGGTACTTAGAAAAAGGGCTTAGGAGGGCTTTTTTTGTCGTGTGTATCTTAACAGCACTGAATCTGTTAACTGATTTGGATCTTTTACAGAATATTCCTTCTGCTTACCCTGCAGCGTTAACAGTTTCAAGTGTTAATTTTTAAGAATAAGAACTATATTAAATCAAGGTTGCAATATATCTTGTCTTGATGTCTTTTAATCTACCAAAGCTCAGACCTGGAGCATATTGAGAAACAGGCTCGCAACATGTGGGAGACTAAGTTATTAATGCAGGAAATTTTGAAGTGCTGTGAGATTCATTCCTTCAATGTAAATAACTTATTCTGTAACCACAATTTCATTATCCTTAATTTTTTTTAGTATGTCAGATTTCAACAACAAGAATGAACAATTGCAAAAGCCATAGGAGCTATCAGTAGCTCTGGAGCTAAATTGAGGGGCAATGGTTATGTGGATGTAAGAGTTCCATTTACTGTGTGTCTCAACTTTATCCTGTTTGAAAATTCATTTACTCTTGTGGAAGACGTAATGCACTCAGGGAGGTTCAGGACGGTATGCTGGGTTTCTACATCATCTCTGGGGCACAGCTTCACACTGAGTTTGGGAGCTGGAGTAGGATGGAAAAAACCCAAGATCATCAGGGCAGGTCTCGGCCCGCAGAACTGTACTTTGGCAACCCCTTACTTCTTTCAAATGGTGGGATCTGAGTTAACGTAACTGATCTTTCATTGTTAAAATGTTCCGGTAACTAAGCTGACAAACACTTTTAATGATCAAAAACAAATTAACACAAAATTATGTTATCCTTCCAACACTTGCTATCTATTCATGTGTTGGGGAACTGTTGTTTCTGACATCAACATTGATCAAGCCCTGCTGTAGGGTTTTTTGACAGTATCTAAAAATGAGAACATTTGAAACTAAAGCTACATTTCATGTATTTTAACTTTAACAGAAGTAACCATCCGAGTTAACTTAAGCACAATTATGACTAGTTACAGAAGTGTGTGTATCAGCACTCTGTTTCATTTACAAATGCTTTTCTTGATCTCAGCAAGCACTTTTGGTTTAAATAAGGTATAATCTGATATAGTAAATGAAGTGCTTGTAAGTAGCACAGCACTTAGTGTAGTATTGCAGTTGCTATGGTGAGTTCAATAAGGCAATGTGAAGCAACAATGATGAGTGAAAATGTTATAAGTCAGGAAGAATCCAGAGATTAATCTTTTTGGGGTTGGATTCCTCATCTATTGTCATCTCCTGGCTCCAGATGTCCTCCTTGCCTCCTGGCACTGGAGGTGAGGATCTTGGCCCTAATGAAGGTTGGTGGAGATTTGGCATTGTTGTCAGTGGAACATGGACTTTTATGCAGCATCTCTGGTTGAAGCATTGGTCCAGATGTGTCCACAGAAGCCCTCAAGTACTCTACCAGGACCACTAGCATGGTCTCTGGCTTCAGTCCTCAACAACAACCAAGTTGCCTTAAACCATTTGTGGGTTTGACTGCTGTTGCCAGACAGTCTCTTGTCTTTGTTTTCAGGCTTTTGCTTTGGAAAAAATGCTAGCCAAAAGCATGTGACTTCTTGACAATCACAGTTTACTTTAGCAAGCCCACAAAAGCTGTGGCAGCTGGCTCTCCTTTTGACACTATGAAGCTAAGAAGGCAGTGTTGTGAGCTGGACAAAGTGTGAAGCCCTGAGTGCTCTCCTTGATTTACCCTTTGTACAGCACCAGAGGACTTGCATTTCCTTCCCAGAGATCTGTTTTGCTGGCAGCGAGGTGTGCAGCAGAGATCAAGACGTAAAAAAAGCAATATGCCAGACCTTTGACCCTTCCAAATTTGAAACTTAAACCAAAAGCAACCAACCAACAAAAAGAAACCAAGCATGTTATAAAATAGTGAAATCCTTTTGTTGGGAGAAATATTGCCAGTGGCATCAGCACTGCAGCCCATTTGGAAAATAACTTCTTATTCATGCAAAGGTTGCCTCAAAAAGATGGGACAACAGAGACACCCTACTGCATAGACCTTTGGCAGCAAGAACATTTTTGTTCACACAGAAATCCTTCATTTGCATGTAAAAGGGAGTTATGAATGGCATGAGGTTTAACAAGGCCAAGTGCTGGGTCCTGCAATTGGGGCACAACAACCCTGTGCAGTGCTACAGACTGGGAGAAGTCTGGCTGGAAAGCTGTCTGGAGGAGAAGGACCTGGGAGTGTTGGTCGACAGCTGACTAAACATGAGCCAGCAGTGTGCCCAGGTGGCCAAGAAGGCCAATGGCATCTTGGCTTGTATCAGAAACGGTGTGACCAGCAGGTCCAGGGAGGTTCTTCTCCCTCTGTACTCGGCACTGGTGAGACCGCTCCTTGAATCCTGTGTGCAGTTCTGGGCCCCTCACCACAAGAAGGATGTTGAGGCTCTGGAGTGAGTCCAGAGAACAGCAATAAAAGTGAAGAGGCTGGAGAACAGGCCCTATGAGGAGCAGTTGAGAGAACTTGGGGTTGTGTAGCCTGGAGAAGAGGAGGCTAAGAGGAGACCTCATTGCTCTCTACAACTACCTGAAGGGAGGTTGTGGAGAGGAGGGAGCTGGCCTTTCCTCCCTAGTGACAGGGGACAGGATAAAAGGGAATGGCCTCAAGTTCCACCAAGGGAGGTTCAGGCTCGACATAAGGAAAAAATTCTTCATTGAAAGGGTCATTAGGCAAAGGAAAGGTCTGCCCGGGGAGGTAGTTGACTCGCCTTCTGTGGAGGTGTTTAAAGTGCGGATGGATGAGGTACTGAGGGGCATGGTTTAGAGATTGGTAGGAGTGGTTGGACTCAATGATCCGTTGCGTGTCTTCCAACCTGGTGATTCTGTGATTCTATGATTCTATGAAAACAAAGTTTCATAGACACTGTTGTTATTTAAAAAGACCTTTGGTAGATGCATGCTTTCTGCACAGCCTGAAACACACTTGCCCTCATCTGATGTATTTAAGCCTACTAGTTGAGAATTGCCTAGCAAGCTCTCTTTTTGCCTAGTTTTTGAAGTCTCCAACAATGAGTCTCAACAGGATTAGGAGCCCTTACTGGAAAAATCTGCACAGTTGTGGAGGAAGAATGAGGCCAGAATATTAGGTGCTACATTTCCATTTCATTTGAACCTAAAAGAAGGTTTTTGGCAGCAAAAGACGGGACCTGATCCTTGTTACCTTGCACCTTGATCAGTGGTTCACATTTACCCAAGGCAGTATAAGATGCTAAAGGCAACCTACCTGCCATGGCATTGTGAGGTGTAAGAGAGGAGGCACCAAGCCAACAGTTTTCAGCATATTGCTACTTGAATTTAGAAAACACTGCAGACATATCATTATATGATATTATATGACATGTGGCCTCAACACTGCTTGCAGAGCTGAAGGCTGTGTCATAGATTGGATCAAGTATGAGCAACACATACAATGTTTTTTGCAGTATTTGAGAGTACAGTGAGTCCTATTAGAACATATGCTACTCATTTAAATAACACTCAAGCTTTGAAAGTTTTTTGCACCTGATATCAGAATTATCTGTACAACCAAACCATTGCGTGCTGATACAGATCGGATCATTGTTATCACAGTGCAGCTTGATAAATTCAACTTGATTTCTTTGTTTGTTAAGACTGTTGTTTGGTCAGTCTTAAAATCTAAATTTCTGATTACCATTGTGTTTGTTTCAGAGCAGTTTTTAAATAATAGCTGCATTAAGAGTTGTTTTAGATGTATTGCTACTGAAGATTTATTCAGCAGATGCTTCTGTGCTTTGAGATACTGTTTGAAAGTTTAGTGGATTTAGTGTTCTGTTTCTCAATTCAAAATCAGATTCTAAATTAAATTATGGTTTTCAAGCTGATGAATGTGCTCAGGATTGTACTGTTGTTAAGTGTTTACTGGGTAGCTTGAACTCAGTGGAACTATTCAAGGTTGACTGTGGTGAAACCAAGAGCAGGATTTGTCTCTTGAGGTCTAGTCTCCATGCAGTAACATTTTGGCTGGAGCAAATCAGAACACAGGGATATTGTATTAGTGGAAGAACACATTATTTCTCAAACTTGTTATTAGGTGTTGTAAGCCAAACTATTCCGTGTCCCTGTACTCTCCCCCAGATCTGGGAGAGTGATGACAAGATGAGAGCATCAGATTTCATGGGAAAAAATCCTAAATAGTCATGTACAAGTTGAGAGGGTGTTGCCAAGAACCTAAGAGAATCACAGAGCTGTTTGATGCATTCCATCCCTGCAACAGTACCTGAAGATGGTTGGAACCCAGGTTTTAAACCTTTCAGTTTACTTATATTATTTTTTACAGCAAAGTATAGATGCAAATTTGTAGCTTTGGGGTGAAACTAGGGGAGTCTACAGTAGTTTCTTGGCCCTTTTGGGTACTGAAATAATTTGTTACTCAGTGTGTTCTGCAGACAAGTGCATAGGGCTGTGTGTGGAGTAATTACTTTGGAGGACACTGGTTTGGTAAGCTCAGAGGCTAAAATCCTCTGTTTATAACAACCAAAGATATGATGTATGCATTCCAACCCCATGCTCTGTTCCTCTGCTTCAAACCTGACTTGCCTGAACCATAGCAGGAGAGACCTGGATATGTAATTGCTTTGCCTATTAATTTCTTGCCCTTTCTGTAAAATTCTTGGCTTCCATGTCACTTGGGACAGGACACTTGTCCACTGGAATTGAAATATCCATGGTGCATATTAACAGAAGCTACGTGTCCTCTACATTGTCCTCTGGTTCCTTATATACGCTCTTTGTTGTTTGCCCATCACTAGGGTGCTCTTGTGCTGTATCATACAACCAGTTACCACCAGCTTTGTACAATGTCTCATCTTTTTACTATTTCAACTGTCAAACTTCTCGATCATATTCTCTACCCTATTTGGGGAATTGATGTTGTCATTTTCTATACATTTATATCATGCCAAATACAGGAGAGTTCTGGTTTCTGACATATATCTTGTTAATTGTAAGTGATTATTTGGGGTGTGAAGAGGGCAGCTTGATACACTACGTGTATAATTACAGTGTATTTTCTCTCCTACTACCCTGGTAAATTGTTATTAAGAGTTTGTTATTACATTAAAATAATTTACCCTGGTAAATTATTACTAGATTGAAGGTTCCTGTTAATTCCATTTCTTGTCAAAAAGTCACAAGATGCATCTCCCTGGTTTGGGCTGATCTGACCCTCTGCACTTAAGGTAAATGAAAACTTATTCTTGGACTCATAGAATCACCAGATTGGAAAAGACCTCTTGGATCATAGAGTCCAACCATTCCTATCTGCCACTAAACCATGTCCCTGAGCACCTCATCTACCCACGCTTGCACACACATGGAGGTCACGTGTGCCCACACAACTCCTTGCTTTGGTCTGACCCAAAATGGGTCATGGTGCAGTAGAGCTGAAGATGCTCCTATTTCTTGCAAGCTCTTAAGTTCTCTTCTCACTATCCAGAATATTGCAGAAGCATTTTCAGAAATGCGGGTGCATGCAGTTGTCAGCAACTGGCTTTGAGTTACATTGCTGTTCCACTTTACAGCTGCCACATTCTCAGGGACAATTATTTGTGTAGTAGTTAAGGACTTGGTTTTCTCTGATGCTGCAGAGTGATTCACACAGCCAAAACGTTAGTTTGTTAGTTACCCATAAAATATTTGCAGATGTACTTTGTTGTGATAACTTCTCTGACTGGAGTTGACTTATTATGGACACAAAAGTAAAGATTTGTAGGGCTAAAATATGACTACATCACCCAGAGTTTTAGGTTCCTTCAGCAGCTGGCGTGATTCCAGAGTCAGCAAGAACTTTGTTCCTGGTCTTTTTCTTGCAGCAAAGTTCTGCAGTTGGGGCTAGGTGGAGGAAAAAGTCCTTCTGCCTTTTCTCCTCAATGCTGCTTGTCTGTGGTAGCAGGGAGAGGGGTGCAGCCAGTCACTTGCTCTCCATAAGAGCTGGAGTGCACTTTCTGGTGAGGGAAAGGGAAAAGATACTTTGGCTGGCTAGTTCCCTTCCCTTTCCTGAAATAGAGTATAAAAAACAAAAGTGGGCTAAGTGATACCAAACACTTAGTACAACAAAGTTCATGTTTTCTTAGTATGTTGTTTCATGGCTTAAAGATGAGCTTGGGACAGCCAACTTTAGCCTCATAGAAACCATTTTATATTAGTTTCCAAGTTTGTTTCTCTTCTGAATTGTCTATAAATCATTTTTTAATAATGAGACCCTGTTATCAAGCACTGGATTGCTTTACAAACACACAGCAGTTCTGCCTTTTGCCAGTACCCAGGACATGGGGTTTACAACCTAATTCCTTTGTCTGGAATACTAATATTAATCAACTTGGATTAGTATTAACCTTAAACGTGCTACTCCTGTCTAGTGCCAAATTTAGCTGTAGGAAAGACTGAACTGCAGCCCTAGAATGAAACCAGAAGAGTAAGGTCCGATGGGTCTCTTCCAGCCTGGTGATTCTATGATTCTATTATTTTCTCTCCCCAACAATGGTGGCATTATGATGGCCCAACTTAAGACTGATGAAGAAGGTAAGTAGGTCTTGGAAGTAGTATAAATTAGTATCTTCTTCTGGTGGTGTCTGCAGCAGAAGAATGGTTGAAGACTCACTAGCTAATAATTAATAGTGAATACATGCTGTGCCTGACTTCACAGACAGTGCGAGCAGGGACTGACCGTGTTAGTGTGCAGGGACTGACCCTGTTAGTGTGCACTGACCTTAACCATAGCCAGCACTGGAAATGAAATCCTTAACACACAGAAGGAAATGTGATTTAACTCTGGAACCCTTTAACCTCTGAATAGGAGTGGAGGACTGCTTCTTAAAAATGCATGAAGTCAGCAAAGTTTTAGCAGTAGAGAGGATAGAATCATAGAATCACCAGCTTGGAAGACACGCAATGGATCATCGAGTCCAACCATTCCTACCAATCTCTAAACCATGCCCCTCAGTACCTCATCCATCCGCACCTTAAACACCTCCACAGAAGGTGAGTCAACTACCTCCCCGGCCAGACCTTTCCTTTGCCTAATGACNATTCAAGGAACAGTCTCACCAGTGCCGAGCACAGAGGGAGAATAACCTCCCTGGACCTGCTGGTCACACCGTTTCTGATACAAGCGAGGATGCCATTGGCCTTGGCCACCTGGGCACACTGCTGGCTCATGTTTAGTCAGCTATCAACCAACACTCCTAGGTCCTTCTCCTCCTGGCAGCTTTCCAGCTGTTTCTTCTCAGGGCCTTGTGTAAAAACTACTTGGGAATTAATCCATTTAGTATCCCTTATATTGACAGAGGAATGTTAGGAATAAGCATATTACTGAAAGCTCCTTCTGTGGCAAAAGACCTTCAGTTAGGAAGTACAAGATGAAGAAAAAATAAAAATAGAATTTGTTAATCATATCTTACCATGCCATATGTAATGTAGTCCAATCATATCCTGGAGTGCATCAAGAAGAGTATGCCCAGCAGGTCAAGGGCGGTTATCTTCCTGCTCTACTTTGTCCTAGTGAGGCCCCATCAGAAGTATTGTGTCCAGTTCTGGGCTTCTTAGCTCAAGAAAGACAAAGAACCACTGGCAAGAGTCCTGTCGAGGACCACAAAGATAATTAGGAGACTGGGGAATCTCTCTTATGAGGAAAGGCTGAAAGACCTGGGTCTTTCCCAGGTTTAGCCTGGAGAAGACTGAGAGGAGATCCTATCAATGCTTATATATACCTAAAGGGCGGGTGTCAATAGGATGGTGCCAGAGTCATTGCAATGCTCAGCAACAGGACAAAGGGCAATGGGCACAAACTGGTGCACAGGAAGTTCCACCCAAATCTGAGGGAAAACTTCTTTACTGTGACAGGGCACTGTAACAGGCTGCCCAGAGAGGCTGAGGAATCTCCTTCTCTTGAAATATTCAGACCCCAGCTGGATATGTTCCTGTGCAACCTACTCTAGGTGAACCTGCTTTAGCAGGGGGTTGGACTTGATGATCTCCAGAGGTCCCTTCTAAACCCTACCATTCTGTGATTCTGTGATGTGTTGGCTTTGGTTGGTGGTAGGTTCAGCTTTTGTAATTGAATTCAATTTCTTCCTTATTATAGGCATACAGCTTGCAAATCTAATAATAAATTACTGTAAATATTACTTTGGGAGGCATCTGTTCCTTAAGGAAGCATTAGAACTGGTATTTGTTTTATTTATAAAATATGCACAATGTAAACAGTCCCTGAAAGAACTTCTGTGAGGCTGGGGATGTGATGATACACAGGGACATCATGATCCGTCAGGTCAGGTGAATCTGAATGTATACTCAGAAAGAAATGTGACGTACTTCCATCTTTTTAGGGGTTCATCTGGTCATAGGTACAGTGACACAATGGTAAATGTCCCTCATTGTGCTGATAGCAACGCAACAAGTTAAAGTAAGTTTGCAGCAAGTTTGTAGTAGGAACCATATTATCTATAAATGAAGGGAGTTTCTGTGTGTGCATAGCTTTCTTTATTCATGTATCTCTGTACTAGACATCAACGTGCTCTGCCCGTATGGGCAAATTGCCTAGGTGCATAGAGTTCGGTGGAGGTGTTGAGATTTATGTCAGTTGAAGGTTTTCTCCTGTAAGGAGGAGTGGCCATGGACAGAAGATGTGTCGTGTGACTGAGATTTTTCTTACTTGCTTTATTCTGGCCACTAGATCAGCTGCACTCTTTGTTTTTCAAAGTCTATAAAACATTTTGTCAACACATAGTATGGTATAACTATTGTGAGCTTACTTAAATCTACAGCATCCAGGGAAGAGGATATCAGGGGCACTCAATGCTTGGGATCCCTGCAGTGGTAGAGGATGGATAAAGTGCGATAGGTTGAACGAGCCTGTGGACAAGTCATGCCGCAGAATGCAGAGGAGTGAAAATCCCCATTTTAACGGGGGCAAATTGCAGAGAAGTGTCTGGAGATAATTTTCCATGTATCCATCATTTATTCAGCCTTAGGCAGTCTCCTTTTTCCCAACATGGCCCTTTCCAAGTGTTAAGATGGTGGAGAAACAACAAAAATCAGACATTCCTGCGTGTAAAAGCACTCCTTCCCGACTTCTTGCACTGCCTGACTGTGCTGTATCCCTGAAGCAGGCAATGTGACTGTAGGGTATTTTGTTGCAAAGCAGCATTGAAACTGCAAGACGTTCTCAAAGGGCAAATGCAAAGCTGCTCTTTTTCCCCGTGATTTGTAAGGAGAAGACATGAATAAGAGAACTTGTACCTTTATTCCAAGATCAGAAAGGACCCCATAACCATATTCTTTTATCTTCTGCAGTTTTTCCTAGACAGTGCATTAAAGTATTTATTATAACATCTATTATAAAAATTTATATTATGTAAGATAGCTATTCCACACTTTTGAAGTCCAAGAATCTCTCTTTAAGAACTATTTCAGCTGTTTGCATGTGGTCCTGGACAACTGACCCTGCATGATCATGGGGGTTGGACAAGATATCTCCAGGGGTCCCCTCCAACCTCTACCATTGCTGTGATTCTGTGAGCTCCATGCTACCCTCTACTTCCTGTGATAAACTGTCCTTGTATTTATTTCCCGGCTGTCTGGTTCTTTATTATTCAGACAGTCTGATACTGTGGCTACAGTAAAGAATTCTGAGCTTTTGATTGGTTGGGGATTTGATAAAATGTTGTATTTTGTTTACATTTGAGTACTGACTGTATGCAACTTAATGTTACCAAAATGGAAAGTGGCTAATCCCTCCATTTGATTTGCCACTATTTTTGCATTTTGCATTATCTTTGTTTTACACGCAGTTGCAACATCAATGGGACATTACCTTGACACAAGCAGGTCAGTATGTGCATTTCTGGGTTAGGACCAGAAACTTTGGAATTCATACAAATGATCCCTTATTTATATTTTGCTAGACCTAAAGGGTAGGAAAATAGATAGGAAAGGATTATAATTTTCTCCTGTTTCCAGAAATATTATTTGGCAAGAATGCTATTCCTTTCAGCTGCAAAACCAGAAGTTAACTCTGTATGAGGACAGAGTGAGATGACTGTGCAAACAGCTCAGTCTGTTAATTTGGGTTATGTGTGTAGAGTAAATAATGCCAGCATAAGCAAACCTCACTCAAGTCTTACCAATTACCTGCAGTTTATGACAGAATTAATATGATGTATCTCTTGGAAGACTCTATAAAACTGAACTGGTGTGACATTTTGTCATACAAGAACAAAGATGTGTGTAAGAGAGAGAGGTAGAGAGCAGTATAGTTTTATTCTGCCTCTTTGAAGGTGAACATTTTTAATGACATCTCTTATAAACAATGTGAGATTTGAAGGAAGTAGCAGTCTTGAGTTTCTTCATCCATTCAAGTAGAGCTTGAATTGTTTCTGTTATAAGGGATCTTGGAACTACATTGTCCCATCTCCATGTCCTGTGGATGGCTTGCTGTGGGCTCTCAGATTTAGATGGGATCTCTGCCTGTGGTTCTCTAAGAGTAAGTATAGATGTGTCCTGACAAAGGATGATCTCAAAACTATCTTCGGTTTACACTCTTCTCTTTACTTGTAGATTTCATTCTCACACTTTGCATGTGTTAGTTTAAAGGATGCTACAGTATTTCTTTTTAAAGTAGGTGTAATATTCAGGTCTGATCTGAAAGATGTCTTATGCATCATAACATTCATTGCCATATTAGCCTTAGTTATTTTAAATGGCAACAGACACACTTGAAAAATGTTAACTTCTGTGCTAATTTCATGCTGTGCCACATAATGTTTCAAATATTAGAAAATATTTTGCAAAGCTTGAGTGTTACTTGTGCAAGCCTGTGGTTTACATATTTTTTCTGTTTACTCCTGCTGAGGAACTTTATATAGCCTATAACAATATCTCTGACCTGAGCCAGCTGACCTGGTTGGATCATCTTGAGGTTTTGGATCTGGAAGGGAACAATATTGAGGACATCAACCAAATGCAGTACCTGAGACTTTGTTACAAGCTGAACCACCTGACAGTGGAGGGCAACCCTATTTGTCTGAAGCCAAATGCAAAATCGGCAGAGGTGAGGACATGGTTTACACATGTTGTGCTAAATTTTGGCAGTGGTTTTTAGCAGGAGTTAAGAATGAGAAACATTTCTGCATCTTCCTATTGTGTCATTCTGAGTGATGAGATGAGATGGATTTCCCATCTTTCATTTTTGTCCTTTTGTGGGTAATGTGTCCAAGATGAGCAGAAATAAAATACACAGAGTGCTAGTAAATACTCAAACCTGTTTCCTAACAATATGATCCTTCTTGCCTGAATCAGCTGTTCTGATCCACACAGCTGTTCTGTCTTCTCCCAGAGTGCAGTGCAAACAGGTATCTTAAAGGAAGACCAAGGAAAGCATGGATCCCAGCTGTATGGATCCTTCTAGATGGTAGGGAACTTGCAGCAGGCTAGAAAGCAGCCAATATTCTTCTTAAATGATGTGCCGATTGCAATGTCTCATTTTGCATTTGTTTTAGAGGTTCTCCAGTCCAACAGCAAGTGCTCCAGCACCTCATACTCAAAAGCTGAACCCTCACATAAATTTTACTTGAGATAACTAGGAAAAGCTACATTGTAGGAACTGCTTGTTGTCCTTTACCCTGAAATGTTAAAATGAAATAACCAAAAAGAACTTCTGCAAAAGCTGAAAATAAAAATGTAGTGATTCACCTCTTACTTAGAGAAATGATAAAATAATTTTTGCTGATGTATTTTGTTGAGGGCATGAGATCCTGTGTGTCACAAAGATGAAAACACAGTAATACATGATCTACTTCGGGTTTCAAGGCACTCAGCAAGAACAGCAAGGGAGATCTAATTCTACATGAATAGTCTCACAGCTGTATTGCTCTCTTTCACTTTCCCCTGCTTCAAAGAGAAAAGCATTGTTGGGAAATTAAACTAAACAACTTGGCATGTAGTTAAAAGGTAACTGAAGGAAAGTCAGGGTTTATAAAACTTGGTCAAATAAGACTGTTCCTCATTTTGCTGTCATGACTAATGCATGTCATCAGATGACAGTTCATGGCCAGCACACAATATATTGTCATCCTTGTCTTTTGGAAGGTCACAGGATTATGCACACACACATAGGTGCACACAGCACTTCGTAAGGATGGTGCAATCCCCAATGACATGGTAAAGGGTTGATAATGCAGAGGTCTGAGAGCAGGGTAGGAACTGGCACTGTGACTCTACTGTGTCATGTTCTATAGCTTCACTATGCATTTCAAAGTGATCACGCCCATGCCATTCTTTTGCATAAAAGAGTAGGTTTAATATTTGTCCTGGATTTAGACTTGAAAACTGAGGTGATATCACTAAAATCATAGAATCCTAGAATCACCAGGTTGGAAGAGACCCATCGGATCATCGAGTCCAACCATTCCCATCAAACACTAAACTATGTCCCTCAGGACCTTGTCCACCTGTGCCTTAAACACCTCCAGGGAAGGTGAATCAACCACCTCCCTGGGCAGTCTGTTCTAATGCCCAAAGACCCTTCCTGTGAAAAACTTCCTCCTAATGTCTAGCCTAAATCTCCCCTGGCAGAGCTTGAGGCCATTCCCTCTTGTCCTATCCCATGTCACTTGGGAGAAGAGGCCAGGTCCCTCCTGCTCTACAACCTCCCTTCAGATAGTTGTAGAGAGCAATGAGGTCTCCTCTCAGCCTCCTCTTCTCCAGCCCCTTCACCAGCTTCATTGCTCTTCTCTGGACTCACACCAGAGCCTCAACATC
>WAAB01007535.1:0-15212 GCA_013389865.1 Piaya cayana | reverse complement strand
GAACACGGGGATGGCTTTCTCCTGAACTGCTAGGATTTCCTTTTTGAAGAGCTCTCAGCCCTCATGGGCTCCTTTGCTCTTAAGTACTGTCTCCCATGAGACAGTCATGTAGTAATATGATATGATATCCAATCATATAGTAAGTATGCGCATATTTTAAGTCTTTTCACTTTTTAGATACATGAGTTATTATCATTTTTCTGATGTAATTTTTGGCTTGATAATATCCTTCCGTAAAAGGAGCCAGAGAAGGTAATGCTTCAGCTGTCATGTTTTTTCTCTCTGGAATTCAAAAGAAAATATTATACACTTGCCTTTCTGTTTTGGACTGGTAGAAGTATACTTCAGAGACCACACTTGTAACTACTTACAACCAAAATGATTTCTCCCATCAACATTTGTCCCTTAACAGATGATACAATCATGAGAAAAAAAAACATTCCTAAAGAAAGAGAGTACTGCCTGTTTCTGAAGGACAAAGAACACCTGCTTATTTTTTTACTCTCATGGAAACAAATACAACTTCTATCACTTCCTTATCATAACTTCCTACCTTGAAAATGGTGTGGTACATCCTAACAGACTGGAAAGTCTGTTTCTACTCCCTTGTCATTCCTGCTCTACCAAAGCGGTAGTTTTGGAGGACGCTGTTTTCATTTGATATCTTCAGTCCTTAAACGTACTTGTAATAGGGAAATGTATGATTGCCCTTGGTTTGTTTAGCTGAGGAAGTCAGTCCTTGGGATGCTGCTGCACGTTTTCGCATAATGGGAGTTCAAGGAGTGGTATATGGTGGTGTGTCCTCCTGCTTCTCTTCACACTAAGTGGTTGTGCAAATATTTGCGTTCAAATGCCAGCCAAAATTTGGTGAGAGAGTCTGCATGCTGGTATGTTTAATGCTGAGCTGTAAGTTTACTGTAGTCTCCCAGCTAGTCTCTGTGTTGGTAAACTGCTCAGCCATGGGGTAGTTACAGAGCCAGCCCTGCCCTCAGCTGCTGAGAGCTTCTCTGTGGGCTTTGTTGCTTTTTTGGTTTCAACTGACGTTATTTGCATTTCTTCAGCATATTTCACCTGAAACATAGAAAAGAATAGATGCAGGCCTACTTTGATGTGCTCTAAATGGTCAGCTCTAATTCCTCAAACTCCTTCTTGTAATCTGGTCCTTACTACAGCTCTGTAAAAGCTCTCCTATTTATTTTAATCCACAGAATGGATCAGATAAATTTACTGTTCTTTCTTCATACAGCCTGTTTGCTCTCTGTAATTTGATTTTCAGATGAGCTCATCTTTGTCTGTTATCTAAACCAAGAGCAACAACCTGATGATAAATTCTGCAGCTCATGTTGCAGTAATGTAACATGAATGTAATATGATGCTTCTCTCTAACAGGACATTACTGGGCTGTATCCTGGGCACTCTTCAGAGTACATGTGGTACAGGGTATCATGGCAATTGGTTGACTCATTTTCTAAACTAAGACTAAAGGCTTAGAGAAATTTAATTCTGCATCTTAACAATGACAAACACATGCTAATTTGGTGAGTTCCCTCTGCCAGTCTTGGCACTGCATTGTATGGAGGGAGGGAGCATACAGCCAGCCAGGTCCCACCGAAAGGTTTTTGTGACAGCTCTGTAGTGAATAAGGACTTGGCTTTGTGGCATTTTCTAATACTACATACAATGTCTTGAAAAGCCTAACATTTATCTGAATGAAGCAATTGGGTTATATAGCTGTCTGCTCACATTCTGCCATTATCAATGCACTGTTGCTTTATACTTTCTTTAAGTTGAAGAGATGACCACCACCATTTGCTGCCTTTTGTAATATGTGACTTTTAACCAAAACTATTCCCACTGCAAATTAGCATGACTCAGCCCTGGGATATTGCTTATTTTTCCCAAAGATGAAGGTGCTATATGAAGCTGTCTTTCTACTGCCAAAACAGCCCAATTCACAGTGTTGCTCTAAGCACATTTGTAACCATTTTGGATTAGACTTGCTGCTCAGAGGACCCCAGATATCAGTCTGCATTAGTTAATCATTTCATATGATGACAGCTGCATTCACACATACAGAAATGGACTGCTCTGGTGCTTTCCCCCTTGTGCACTGGGAGCAATCATGTTGTTTTTCCAGCACACAGAAGAGACTCAAGTGCAGTCCTTTTTAGCTGTCTCTGCACCTACTGTTAACATGCAACCTCTTGCAGAAGAAAACAAACTTTGAAGTAAACAATCACTACTGTCATGGTATAAAAGCACACACCAAACCCCTGAAGACTGTCCCAGAAAATCAGTGCAGTTCATTCACTGTATCTGGTTTATGGATGTGCCTAAAACCACAATGCATGGAAATACTCCTTCCATCAGGAGGTGTAGCAACACTCACAGAACCATAGAATTGTTTGGGTTGGAAGAGACCTTCAGGATCATCCAGTTCCACCCCCTGCTATGGGCAGGGACACCTTCCACTGCATCGGGTTTCTCAAAGACCCATCCAGCCTGACCTTGAACACCTCCAGGGATGGGACAGCTATGACTTCTCTGGGCAACTTGTTCCAGTGCCTCACCACCCTCACAGTAAAAGATTCCCTCCTAATATCTAATCTGAATCTCTCCTCTTTCAGCTTAAAACCTTTACCCCTTGTCCTATCACTGCACTCCTTGATAAAGAGGCCCTCCTTAGCTTTCCTGTAGGGCCCCTATAAGTACTGGGAGGCTCCTATAATGTCTCCCCAGAGCCTTCTTTACACTAAACAAGCCAAACTCTTTTAGCCTGTCCTTATATGGGAATGCTCCAGCCCACTGATCATCTTTGTGGCCCTGCTCTGGACTCACTCTAACAGATCTCTTGCCTGTGCTGAGGACTCCAGACCTGAACCTGTACAGCGCTCCAAGTGGGGTCTCACAAGAACGGAGTAGAGAGGAAGAATTGCCTCCCTTACCCTGCTGGTCACACTTCTTTTGATGCAGTCCAGGTTATGATTGGCTTTCTGAGCTGCAAGCACACTTTGCTGGCTCATGTTGAGATTCTCATCTAGTGACAACCACAAGTCATTCTCAGCGCTACTCTCAATCCATTTTCCACTCAGCTTCTATTTGTGCTTGGGATATGTAAATGTATGGGACCTGGTGAGATGCACCCCAGAGTCCTGAGGGAACTGGCTGATGTGGTGGCCAAACCGCTCTTCCTGATATTTGAGAAGTCACAGCAATCAGGAGAAGTCTCTGGTGGCTGAAAGAAAGGTACCATTGTGCCCATTGTTAAAAAAGGCAGAAAAGATGATCCTGGGAAGTAGTAAACCATCAGCCTCGCCTCTGTGCCTGGGAAGATCATGGAACAGATCATCCAAGAAGCTATGCTAAAGCACATGGAGGACAGGGAGGTAATTAGAGGCAGCCATTATGGCTTCACCAAAGGCAAGTCCTGCCTGACCAACCTTGTGGCTTCCTATGATGGGTTAACCACAGTGGACGTGGGAAAAGCAGTGTATGTGATCTATCTGGACTTCTGTAAAGCCTTTGACATGGTCCCCCACAACATTCTTCTCTCTAAACTGGAGAGATATAGATTTGATGGGAGGACTGTTCAGTGGATAATAAATTGGTTGGATGGTCACATTCAGAGAGTAGTGATCAACAGCTTGATGTGGAGATGGAGATCCATGACAAGTAGGGCTTTGAGCAGCCTGGTCTACTGCAGGTGTCCCTGCCCATGGGACTAGATGAATTTTAAGGCCCCTTCCATCCCAAACAATTCTATGATTCTATGATTGTCCTGACCCACAGCATGCTTTCAAGTCTTCCTATCACCTGAGTATTGATGTAGCAACTAGAGAATCACAGAAGCACAGAGTCTGGACAAATGCTGAGGGTTTCCAGGCTTTCCATGGGCATCAGTGGCCTTCTACACTTTTGTACAGTATACATTATATTACAAAGACAAATGCCTAGGTCATCAGAGGGCAAACAGCAAAGGAGCCTTTGGGTGGAGGGCGAGTGTTGGTATTGCTCAGGGCATGTTCACAATCAGTTTAAGTAGAAATTATGTGAAGAGAAAACACAGTGAAATGAAATTCATGGCTGTATTTATTTCTGTTGAATGAGTTGAATAAGTTTGCTTGATAGAAGGTATTTCAAGTTATGTAGATGGGAGATCATGGAATCAAATGCAGAGATCAATACGATCAGTGAGCGTTCGATTTATTGAGCTTAGCTGTTTCTTTATAAACCCTTTTTAGCTACATAACTGGGTGCCCACGAGGGTATCTACAGTGTATTATTGGTTAAAGGTAGCCGTCCACAAAACTATTACTAACATGTTATTGGCTAAAATACTGCACATGCTAAGANCAGCTGGCGTTTGTTTATCTTTTGCTCTCTGTTTCAAGGCCTTGTTAGAATTGTTCAGTCTTACGGCATCCAGGCCTTGTTCTCTGTAAAATGTTCCCACAAAGTTATATGGCAATTGTATTACTCGAACCGTGCTGTATCACTGGTGGAAGTCCACAATCTCTTAAATACACTTTTCATGTGACCACTTTCTCAATTTCTCCAGGAACCACATTATAATTACAGAGCTGAAATAAAAAATCTCATTCCCCACTTGGAGTATTTGGACAAAATACCAGCAAGCCAGACTGCTCTCCTTCCTTCCAAAAAGATGCATGAGGATTGGCTAATAATCAAAGAATCCATCAAGGAAGGTGGTTTAGCTGGAGATGTTGCATGTTTAGGTATGTCAGATTTTCTATTGGGGTTCATTTTTCAGCTTATGATGTGTGAAAAAGAAGGATGAAGTTCAAGCTGGATTCTTCAAAGCCAATGTTTAGTTATAGCAAAGCGAGAAAGGACATTGTCTCCTTCACTTGGGAAGTGAGGAAGCTGGAATTCAGCACAGTGCAGATTTAAATGAAAACTGTCCTAAACTGGGCATCAAGATCAGAAAAATACAGACAACTTTTAGAGCATGAAGCAAATCCAGCTGTAGGTGGGGGTCTGTGCTTAGTGTTCATTCTGCATGATGGGAAGAAGCAAAGCTTGGAAAGGCATGTTTCAACAACAGCTGTTTACAGCCCTTTCCATGGTAGCAGTTGATCTCATGTAGTGTGGATGTAGCAGGATCTCCTACTCCAGTCTCATAGAAAGGCAATTTGATCACCACCCCTCAATGGTGGCAACATCCTGGCTACTGAGATTGAATGGTCTCATAATTTTCCATTTTCTTTGTCTCTGTGATTAAGTCCATTACATTCATTATTAGAGAGTAAATGGTTTGAAAATAAGTCTTTTGTCCCGTTGCATGTAGCCTTGGTTACAGTTCAGGTGCCCATACTTTTACGTATGGTGCCACATGCACTTTACCATGTACCATTAAATAATACAAAGTATTTCCTATAACTACTCCTGTTGCTTCCCATTAGTGTGGACAATGCAGTTGACTTCCTAGACCCCTCTAGTTGTGGTTTGCCTACCAACTGTACTCCATTAAATTTTTTGTTTGTTTTGTAATAATGTTTGCCATTTATTTAATTCCTCTGAGTCTAAATCATCAGTTGTAACTGTAGTTATGGCAGGGGAAAAGTCCATTAATATCTGATCCATCAGTGGTTCTGCTTTGGCAACATCAGATATGGTTCATAAAATTAATTAACATTAAGTGGGCTGACAGAAGCAGTAGGGACAGAGCACAAAATGGTTAATTTGTAGTGTTTTCTAGTGTAACCAGACTTAGATTCTTGCCTTCAGCTGTAAACCAATGAGGTCATATGGTCCTGTTCAGACATGACCATGCTTTTTTCTTTCCTATAACAATGTTGATTCCCATGCTTTTAACACACTATGTATTTCATGGGTTTGTCTTAACAAATATGGCCAAGTTATTTTAAAGGACTCTACAGTCAACTCTTAAGGAAGAGGCCATATTATTGCAGGGCTGATTACTGTGGAGCTAGTAGACAGTCAACACTTTACAAAGCACACAACTCATTTGGCCACTGAAAGTAAATTCACTTTCTTGTGGATTGTGGCTGCATGTGCTGCTTTAACAGCTGTGCTGTGCTCCCAGGGCAGCTGATGTTTGGGCAGGCAAGAAGAAATGGCTCTGACTGACTTCACTAGCTTTTGTATAATCCATTCTGCCTTGTAGTAGAATGCCTTTAGTTTTCACCTTTCTGTCTGTGGTAGAGAAGCATCTGTCTTTGAGGCAGTACTGGAAAAATCTACCACTGCCATTCCCAGATTCCCATAATTTCAGGTGCATGGCCTGCCTAAATTGACTAATCGCTTTGGTAAGGTGGCCATCATGAGCTGTGTTGTGCCTGGGCATTTAAGTAATATATTTTAAGACCCAGGCATTGGACTGTGCCTGTGACAAGCCTGCAGCAGTTTCCCCACAGGCAGGAGGGGAGCAGAGGAGAGGCAGCTTGTTCTGACGCTAGACTTGCAGGTAGGGGAAGTAGCAGAGCCCTAGACACATCCAAGCTCATCCATGGGGCAACCAGAGGTTGGTGGTGAGCAGTTCCTGACTCCGTCTTCAGCCAGCAGCCTCTACCTGGTGCCCAGGAGCAGGATGGGAAAAGATTTAGGTTTACCTCAGAGTGCCCAGGTTCTTCCATCTGCAGAGGACAGCTATAGGGTACTGCAGCACCAGGAAGACCACTGTCTCCAGGCTTTGTGTGTTCCAGCATGTTTCTTGAGGTTGCAGTGCCAGCTTTTTCTGTCCCCTGTAGCTCCAAGTGCAGCAGCTATCACTGTATTGACAGTGTACAGTGATAGTGTGGTTTGAAGCCTTGCACAGCTGTGCTTACACTAGCAAAACCTCTCTCTCAGATCGGTATCTTGGGGCAGCAGCAAGGCAGTCAGGATGCAGCCCAAGACCCTCAACAACTTCCACATCTGGAATTGCACAGTGTTCTGCTACTTCAGGGAGAACTAGCAATGCCCATCTGTTGTACAGTGGCAGTCCTCTTCCAGGTCTCACCGTTTCCAATGAGCTTTTTCCAGGTGACTGCAGTGATTTGACACATGGTAATGTATGTTTTTTTAATCCTGTTCTTTCCTATACCTCCATCTCCTTTTGAATGGTATTATTGCCAATGAAGGCCTGGGTGCTTTGAATCCAACATGGCACAGCTACATCAGGTTCAGCATGTTTTCGTCCATGAGACTCACCTCCTATAGCTTGGGTTTTCTTTTATTTCCATCTGTAGCAGAAGGTGCAAATAATCTGGGCTTCCCCCTGCTCATCCCCTCACTCCTTGCATTATATGCTGCTGTCCCTCTTGGCAGGCTCAAACTGCAATGATAGTCCATCGCTAAAGTTGCCTTTCACACTGTGACAAGGAAGTCCTGCCAAGTTAGTGTCTCGTGGAGGCAGCTGGAGGGAAAGGGTGTTCACTTCTAATACAGTATTTAGCACTTCCCAAGACATCCTGCCCTGGCTTCTAGGGAACCCCACTAGCAGAGTGTAGATTAGTTAGGAAGATAGTGTTTGTTTTCCCAGCACTGTGGGCTGCTTCTCTCGGGTGCCGGTCCCACCTCAGTTCCTTGCTGTAGGTAGGACTCAGGATGACAAACTAGATTAAGCAATGTAGCATCAAAAGCTGAGTGAGAATTCAGAAACGGCCATGGAAACTGATTATAGTTTGGCAGGAAATGAGACCGTAATGTCACATGCACTTTTACGTAGCGAGACCACGGGTAGAGACAGTTTCACCAAATGTTCACTGCTTCTTCCTGCCCCTTTGCTGCCTTGCCTCCTGTTCTGGCAAGAGCATCTGCATAGTGATATGGAGAACCTAATTCTGATCAAGATCCAGCTGAAAAATAACCCAGTAAGACAAAACAACAACAAAAAACACCTCAAAAATCATATTTAGTTTTAATCTGGATCTATTCCCTGATCTGACTCACTATGTAGTCACATAAATATTTGTACCAGCATAGTGGAGGAGGCAAGGCAGGAGCAGAAGGAGATGGATTCTCATAGAAACAGAGAAACTCCCTCTTAGCAGCAGTGTCAGGCCTACACCATTAAATATTACATCCTCCTTTCTATGGGACATTATGTTGACTAGTTTCAAAGCAGAATTTGTCAAATGCTGTAGTAAAATGTTTTCCTTTTCCCTTAGGACTCAGTCAAGTTATATGTGGGAACCCCACCAAGGCCCTTCTTGCAAGGAGACAAAAGCTAGGTGTATGTTTTTCTTGTACACTTAATATTACTGCCTGGTGACCCCCATAAATCCCAGGATAAATTGAACTCCCGCAGTGGCTTGTGGTGGCTCACAGTCCTCCATAGCACTTTTGCCCCTCGACATGCAATTGATCTAGGGAAGCATACAGAGTGTCTTGCCCTGATATTACAAATGTACCTATGTGCTATCAGCAATTAATCATCATCTGTTAATGAACACATGAAAATCATGCATGGGCTGCTGGAGACCATTTCCTGTCATGTGGCTGAGCAAAGCACAAGGCAGGATTGCCAAATTTGATGGTCATTCCTGTTGACTAAACAAACGCAAAGCCAAATTTTGTTTCTCTTTGCAGTGGGGTGACACTCCAGCCCCGTCAGTCAGCCTGCTTATTTTGATTGTAACTTTGTGAGAGGATACCCATGTGTGGAAGGAGGTGCAGTCTGGCTCATGGTGCTTAGCTTTTGTGGACCCTGAGGTTTGGCACAGTACGGGTGCACATGTATGCACTTAAACTGGCTATGCTAAATCAGGGAAACTGTATGTGCAGAACACGTGCATCACTGCACTGTCAGCAGCCTCATTTAATGCTGACAACACATGTTAAAGAACCACTGGAAAAAAATGTCTCCCTCCCATGACACTCTGCTACCACTGCCCCAGCACAAGAAGCTTTTCTAAAACAAATTTGAACATCTGAGTGAATTGTTTACTACCACTCTGGGTTCCTCAAGCTGTAGCGATTCATGTGAATGAAGCGTGGGGCTTCTTAAAACTGAAGAGCAAGAAAATGATGAGGGGGGGATCTGAAAACTCAGGAGTAACAGCGGACTTTGATGCTTTCCAAAATCCACAAGCTAGAAATAGAGCTGGGGAGAACACCTGAGGTTATCAAGCTAACTTTTGTCATCTTTGTAGCAACTTGCAACAAGCCCTTTGAAATTCTGTGGTCTGAGGGCAGAAAACCATTACAGCTCTGGAGGAGGCAATTTGCACCAGGAAGATGCGTTCTCTGAACTGGAAGCAAAGAGAGCAGCACAAGTGGTGAGACCACGAGAGAAATCTTATCGTACAGTAAAACGAGCATTCACTTTCTGCTATAATAATAAAATAAACTCTTTAGCCACCTGGTGGTGGTTTCAGGGGATAGTCTTGGCCTCCTGCCTTCCTGTCCTTTAGGAGGTAATCCTTCCATCAGTCCTCCCCGCAGGAGCATCTGCAACGTGGTAAAGAGAGAAGAAACCCGGGGGAGGCTCTGACTTCTCTCTAGAGCTGGCTGAAGACTGGCATAGGCAGGGTGGGCTTGCTTGCTTAGCAGAGCAAGAAAATGACTTTTCATAACTGGTAAGACATTCTTGGACCTGATAGTGTCTACCTTCCAACAGTGTAAGAAGTGAAAGTGGATGAGGTTTCCTGCAAGCATTACATTGGCCTAACCAAATGAAAGGTTGAAAGGAAAATAACACCAAGCTGAGTTGTGTAACACCTCATAGTTGTTTTGGAATTAAAATTGGTTTCATTTTTCTGAGCTTACTTTACTCAGTAGTATTTTAAAGCTGCCCCGTTTCACTTTATTAACTTTAGGATACTTTCATATAATCAGACACAGGCAACCTAGATGGCTGATCCATTTAGAATGGTTTTCTGTATCTCCAGGGAAGTGGGAGATCACAGTGGATGACTAAATCCATTGTCCAGGTATTTGGCAGCGTGGCCATGCTAAGCTGCACTTGACTGGCTGCATATTCACAGCTCAAAGTCTAGCTAAAGGTGTGATACTTAATGTTGTCCAGGTACCTGCAAAGAGGTCAGCAAGAAAAAACTGCCCAAGTACTGAAGGCAACTCTTAGTGATGAGGAAGAGGGAGAAGATTGCAGCCTGACTGACAGATGTGAAGATGAGTTGAGGGAGACCTATGATGAGGACTTCAGTGAAAGAATTTCTTCTGATTCTTTTTGACACTTCCATCTCTCCTAGTCTTCCTCAGGTACTGGACCTAAACGTCTGGGGATGGGTTTGTATTGAGTAGCGACACATGCTACTAACCATGTGTAGACACATGTATTAGTAAGTGCAGTGTTTTATGAGATCTGGCTTCTGTGCACCAGAGCAGCAATTTGGAAATAGTATTGCAGAGCCAGACCCTTAATTATCCGTTCCAGTTTTTAAGCATGACAAAGTGGCGAGCTGTGTTGACCATCAATTGATGTATTTAAGCATGGATCTGTAGATTTAAGAGGAATAAAGTTGTTCTCACACCAGCTTAGCATCAAGTCTAGAGGAAAGATGTGCCTGTGTCTTTAATTTTGTGCTGTTAATTTATGGCAGTGCCAGGTAAGGAGAACCTTCCTCTTGGCTGCTTTACAACAAAAGGCAGGTGAGTGGCCCAGGAATTCCTGAGATGGCTGAGAGCCTTTGGGCATCAGCATTAAGTGAGCCATGTACTCAACCCTTGGTCTTGGTAGCCCTGAAGCCAGCAGGGAGACTCAACAGGGCTTCACCTTCCTGGTACCATCAGCATCATGCATCACTATCATGAATAAGATCATAGAATCATGGGATGGGTTGGGTTGGAAGGGACCTCAAACCTCTCCAGTTCCATCCCCTGCCATGGGCAGGGACACCTCCCACTGGATCAGGGGCTCCAAGCCCCATCCAACCTGGCCTTGAACCCCTCCAGGGATGGGGCAGTCACCACTTCCCAGTGTTTTGTGGAATCAAACTCTCTAACTCCATTAACGGTTATAAAGCGGGTCTGCGTTTATTCGCTGCCGGGTGCGAGGGGGTGATCCTCCTAACTTGCACACCGAGCAGTCTAACAAGCAGATAGATATAGTGTGAAGACAGGGCTATTCATAAGCGCCTATTACATATTCATGACCTTCCCCATTCCTTATTATAATTAGATTCGAGAAGCTTCTTCTATAATTGTGCAGGCGCGATGTTGTGGCCTGGAGCTGAGGGCCGAAGTCATCTTCATCTTCTTGAAGAACTGCCCCCTGAATTCAAACTGTGCACAGGCGCAGTCTTATCCCGGTAGAGCTGTAGTTGTTTTCTGCATTCCAGCTTCTCTTATCAACATCCAATGTCTTCAAGGCCTTTGCTAGCAGACGGTGTACAGCTAAGCTGTCTGAGTTTACTTAACATTTCTGCAGTTTTTCTAACTAACATTTATGGCCGCACATCATAGCCCCTTCTCTACCTTCAGAACAAAGCCCTCAACTTTGGACACCGTTCTTCTGCTTCTCCCATGGTTCAGATCTCGCTCTCCATGAAGGGACAAGAGCATTTGAGGGCAACTAGGTCTCCTACCCAAGGAAACGCTGGGACCTCTCCTTATGAACATACAAGTCCACCTCATGCAGCTGAGAAAATCAGAATTGGACAACTAGACCTGAAATCCCTGCTCCCCAGAGAATCATTTGGGTTAGAAGACATCTAGTTCCATCCCTGCTACGGGCAGGGACACCTCCTACTGGATCAGGGGCTCCAAACCCCATCCAACCTGGCCTTGAAACCCTCCAGGGATGGAGCAGCCACCCCTGCTCTGGGCAACCTGCACCAGGAGAGCATTTCATCCTAAAATCTCATGCCAATCTCTTCTCTTTCAGCTTCAAACCACCAGGACCTACCTGGAGCCAGGGAAATGCCAAGGGTCTGGAATCCACACAGCCCCCACTCCCCAAACGCGAGAGGAGACATTAATCCTCATCTGACACTTTGAAATACTGAGGGCTAGACAAGTGTTACTCCTAAATACAGTGGGATTGCTCACAGCAGGCTCCCAGCCTGTGCAAATCACTGGGAATTCTCAAATTATTCCAGCATTTTCAGCCTAGGTGAAGAACATCCTCAGTGTAAAACCTCCTCTCGGTGAGAAGATGGTCTGAGAGGAAAAAAAATCTTTTATTGCAAGAGGAAAACATGGTTTGAAGACGTGTTCCCCCAGGCAGAACTTAGACATTTTGGAGTGGAAGAGAGGAGAGGAGGGGAAAACACCTTGTAAAGGGATGGGGTAGCATAGAGTTAACGCTAGTAACTAAGTTATTCCTGTAAAATTATTAATCCTAACAGATCTCTTGTTCACCACTATATCCAGGAACCAGGAGTTCTTCAGGACAGTGAGATTCCAGGGCAAATCCGACTCTGTGCTGCAAACCCAGCAACTTAGGGCGCTGACCATGAATCCAAACAAGAGGCTCAGCTTGGCCACGACCTTCAGAGCATCACAACTGAAAACTACATAAACCAATGTGAGAGGAGATCCTGTGGGATAAAACCTTCTCCTCTTCCCCTCTCCTCCTCAAACCCCCATCAGAACAGAAGGTCTTCAATGACAGCATCAGCCGCATTGGGCTCCACCAAAAAGCAAAGTTCAGAGAAGGTCTAAAATGGAAATTATACAAGGAAGCAAATAGGAGAGGGTAGGAAATATCCTTCAGCCGCAGTTTCCGCCAGTCCTGGGTTTTATAGATGGTTTTAATTCAAAAGAGAGAAAGAGAGAAGGAGAAAGAAACTTAGAGAGACAGGAGACAAAGAAAGAAAGAGAAAGAAGGAAAAAGAGAAAGAATCCGGAATGTTTGAGGCTGGCAGGGACCTCAAGGCCCCCTCATCCAACCCAGAAAGGAAGAACATGACAGACAAAGAAAGAAACTTCCACCCTTATCAAAAGATGCTCTGGGGAGGGAGAAAAAATCCACTTCTACAAACGCAGAGTCCGAGCGCTGGGGTCCCACACCAGTTGGTGACATTGAGGTGCTGATGCCAGGAGGAGCTCAGGACCCAAAGGACAGGAGGTGGGGAGATCAGTCCAAGTGAAACCCTCAAAACAAAATAAAGCAAGGTCCCTGAGGGCTGAGGGGNTTAATCCTCATCTGACACTTTGAAATACTGAGGGCTAGACAAGTGTTACTCCTAAATACAGTGGGATTGCTC
This sequence comes from Piaya cayana, assembly GCA_013389865.1. Classification (NCBI taxonomy): domain Eukaryota; kingdom Metazoa; phylum Chordata; class Aves; order Cuculiformes; family Coccyzidae; genus Piaya; species Piaya cayana. Next base: position 2,079 of record WAAB01007535.1, on the reverse strand, counting down.
ACAGCAGGCTCCCAGCCTGTGCAAATCACTGGGAATTCTCAAATTATTCCAGCATTTTCAGCCTAGGTGAAGAACATCCTCAGTGTAAAACCTCCTCTCGGTGAGAAGATGGTCTGAGAGGAAAAAAAATCTTTTATTGCAAGAGGAAAACATGGTTTGAAGACGTGTTCCCCCAGGCAGAACTTAGACATTTTGGAGTGGAAGAGAGGAGAGGAGGGGAAAACACCTTGTAAAGGGATGGGGTAGCATAGAGTTAACGCTAGTAACTAAGTTATTCCTGTAAAATTATTAATCCTAACAGATCTCTTGTTCACCACTATATCCAGGAACCAGGAGTTCTTCAGGACAGTGAGATTCCAGGGCAAATCCGACTCTGTGCTGCAAACCCAGCAACTTAGGGCGCTGACCATGAATCCAAACAAGAGGCTCAGCTTGGCCACGACCTTCAGAGCATCACAACTGAAAACTACATAAACCAATGTGAGAGGAGATCCTGTGGGATAAAACCTTCTCCTCTTCCCCTCTCCTCCTCAAACCCCCATCAGAACAGAAGGTCTTCAATGACAGCATCAGCCGCATTGGGCTCCACCAAAAAGCAAAGTTCAGAGAAGGTCTAAAATGGAAATTATACAAGGAAGCAAATAGGAGAGGGTAGGAAATATCCTTCAGCCGCAGTTTCCGCCAGTCCTGGGTTTTATAGATGGTTTTAATTCAAAAGAGAGAAAGAGAGAAGGAGAAAGAAACTTAGAGAGACAGGAGACAAAGAAAGAAAGAGAAAGAAGGAAAAAGAGAAAGAATCCGGAATGTTTGAGGCTGGCAGGGACCTCAAGGCCCCCTCATCCAACCCAGAAAGGAAGAACATGACAGACAAAGAAAGAAACTTCCACCCTTATCAAAAGATGCTCTGGGGAGGGAGAAAAAATCCACTTCTACAAACGCAGAGTCCGAGCGCTGGGGTCCCACACCAGTTGGTGACATTGAGGTGCTGATGCCAGGAGGAGCTCAGGACCCAAAGGACAGGAGGTGGGGAGATCAGTCCAAGTGAAACCCTCAAAACAAAATAAAGCAAGGTCCCTGAGGGCTGAGGGGAACACAGGCTGGAAGCACACGATAAGAGCCTGTAGGGAGAGGTTTCCTATCCTCACTAGTCCTGTCATAGAATCATAGAATCACCAGGTTGGAAGAGACCCACCGGATCATCGAGTCCAACCATTCCCATCAATCACTAACCCTTGTCCCTCAGCACCTTGTCCACCCAGCCCTTAAACCCCTCCAGGGAAGGGGACTCGACCCCCTCCCAACAACTCCCAACAACTGTCGCTCCTGGGAATCCAGAATCACAGCTGGAATAAGCCGGGGATGCTTCTTCCTTGGGAGAAGAAGAGATGCTTTACTGAGGCCGCACAGAGATGCCACTAGAGAGGAAGATGAGAAGCGAGCAGCTTCAGCCTCTGGTTGCTCTCAAGAGCATCGTCTGTTTGCAGAGTGTCCTCCCTCTCCTCCCCAGGCTGAGTCTTTCCACCAAAGAAGCGCGCGCGACCCCGTCCTTCCACCCCAAGCAAGCAGATTGGTGGAGCAGGCAGCTCGCTGCCCAGTCCCACCACAGACAAAAGCCAACATGAGGCCTCCAGAGGGAATCCAAGCTCCAGAGCCAGTTCCACAAACACAACCTGCTCCCTGTGGACGGGCTCCAGCCCTGCCAAACCCACTCCTGCCACCAGCAGCAGAAGCGCTGGATGCAACGGAGCTTTGCTAGGCTGGATCCTCCTCAACCGTCCCCTCCATGTGCCAGGGGCTCACACTGAGGTGTCCACCCCACACAACCAAACCCTCTGCTTGGCAAGCGTCCCACCCGAGAACAAGGGCGTAGGAACAGAGAGAGAGAGAGGAACAGACAATGAGCGAGGAAGAGGAGCAGCAAGACGATCAAGAAGGAAGAGCGAAGTGTGCCAACAAAGCCAGAGAACCAAGAAGAAACCTCCAGGAACAACAAAGGACATCGAGGTCCACGCGCCTCCCCAGATGCACAGTTCTCACGCCACCAACCCCTCAGCTGCCATGAGGAGCTGTGTTTCACCC
>WAAB01007532.1:42706-81236 GCA_013389865.1 Piaya cayana | reverse complement strand
AATGGTTGGACTCGATGATCCGATGGGTCTTTTCCAACCTGGTGATTCTAGGATTCTATGAAGCACGGACACCCCCTGCCCATCCTCGTGCCCCACCGTGACTCCGCGCACGGGCCGTGGGAAAATCCCGTACGTGATGGAAACGGGGGGCAGGCCACGCCCCGAACCAACCGCCTCCCGCCCCCCTCCCCGGACTCTCTCTCCAGGCTGTCCCCACCCGCCTCCCGGGGCTGAGCCCCGCCGTGACCCTTCACAGGAGCAGAGACGAACCGTGCAGCTCCTCCGCGCACCGAACATATGGGGAGGCGGGAGCAAAGCGTGACCTGGAGCAGGGCGCATGCGTACCAGAACAGGAGGCGTGTGAAGCGCACGCGTAGTAGGACAAAGCACGCGGGCGGGTCCAGAGGGGATGGACGGGCGTGTAGGAATGCGCATGCGCACTAGGGTGTGACTAGTGTAAGGCGCATGCGCATTAGGACAAAACACGCGGGCGGGACCAGAGGGGCGGGCGGGGGAGGCGTGCGCATGCGTACTACAGCGAATGGAGTGTAGAGCGCATGCGCAACACGCCAGAATACGCGGGCGGGGCAGTAGGGGCGGGGGGCGAGAAGTGCGCACGCGTAGTTTAGCTAGACGAGCGTAGTGCGCACGCGCAAGAGGACACAGCGCGTGGGCGGTGCCGGAAAGGGGCGTGCACAAACCGGAAGATCCGGGGCGGAAGCAGGGCGGAAGGCGTGCGCAGGCGCGGCGCTGGGCTCGATGTCGCGGCGGGCCCTGCGGCGTCTGCGGGGCGAGCAGCGGGGACAGGAGGAGCCGGGTCTGGGCGAACTGGGTCTGGATCCCGGCCCCCAGCCCTGCCGGGAAGGGGCGCCGTCTCGCAGCGGCGTCAGCAACCGCTTCGAGCTGGTGAGGGGGCGGCGGGGGCAAGGGGAGGCAGCGGCTGTGGGAAGGGGTGCGGGGGTGGTAGCGGGTGCGGGAGGGGTTGTTTGGGGTGGTGACGGGGGTGGGAGGGGGTCTGGGAAGAGTTAGTTGGGGTAACAGGGGTGGGAAGTGGTAGTGGGTGTGGGAGGGAACAGTTGGTGTGATGTGGTGGCAACGAGGGTGGAAAGGGGTGACAAGGGTGACAATGGGTGTTGGAGGAGGTATTGGGTGGGGAGGGTAGCCGTGGTGATGGGTGGCAGCGGCTGTGGGAAACATCAGTTGGGGTGACAGGGATGGGAAGGTGGGAGTGGGTATGGGAGGGGACAATTGATTTGATGGGGGTGGGAGCAGGTGGCTGGGGTGATGAGGATGGCAGTGGGCGTAGGATGAGGTGGCTGAGGTTGCAGTGGCTGGGAGTGTAGGAGGCTGAAGGGTGACAGTAGCGGGGTGATTCTGGAAGCAGTGACTGGGCAGGGGTTGGATGCAGGGAGTGAGGAGCCTGGGTGGCAGTGACTGAGAAGAGTGACAGTCACCTGGGGAGCCGTGGTTGGGTGGGAGTAGCTGAGCTGATGGTTCTTGGGAGGTGGTGGCTCAGGGACAGTGCCTGGGGTGTGACTGCCGGGGTCAGGTTGGTGGGTGATGGGGGAGACTCAACTGGGGGGAAGGGAGGGAACTGGAGCAGGATGGGGTGTGAGGAGGGCTCAGGGGCAGCAACTGGGACTACACTTGGAGGGGATACAAGGGTGACCAGGAGGCACTGGGTTGCCTGGGTCAGGATGCTTTTGGAGCTAGGCCTGAGTATCAGGATGGCAAAACAGAGTGTGAAAAGAGTTTTAGGAATACTCCTGATATCTTCCAAGCCCCATAAGGTCCTAGTGCTGGGGGTTGGAGTTGGGTAGGCCCGCTGGCACATGTGTCCTTAGGGTGATGGAACCTGATCCTTTTTCTCTGGGCACCTTGGCCAATCCTAGTGGTGTCCTCTCCTTCCTGAGGCTTGGCTGTGTGAATGTACACAAGGTTGGTTTCACAGCCTCTTCCGAATAAACAGCAGAGTCCAGATAGGGCTGTGCTTTTTTCTCTTGGTTGTACCATGCAGCGGGCTCACCATTGTGTTCCTGTACAAGTTGCTGGGCACGGGGCTCTTCCAGGTGCCTGCTGGGCAGCACACTTTAAATGAGAAGTTGTCCCCATGCATCTGCAGGAGAAGCCAGTCAAGCAATGTGCGCTGCTTCTGTGACATTTTCTCCTTCCATTTGTAGTGGAAGAGATCGGATACCTGGGGAATTCTGTCCCGCAGGCACAGAAGAGAGCAGAGCTCAGCCTCAGCTCTCTGTTTGTGTGTTTGTGCAGATCCCTGCCGAGGAGTCAGAGGATGACCTGCCTTCCACAGAGGAGCGAGTGGATGCCCGGCTCAGCGAGCGGGATGCAGCAGAAAGGAACCATGAAGGGGCTGTAACTGAAGAGACTGAAGGCGATGGGCAGAGGGATGGAGAGGAGGCAGAACAGCCAGGCCAAACGGTAACTGAACCGCAGGTGTCTGGTGGTGATAGCAGTTGCCCTGCAAGGTGCAGACAGAGGTTTCTCATCTCGCTGTCTGTGTGCACTGAGCAGCTTTGTGGTGACAAGTGTGTTCTGTTTGCCTTGCACCTGGCTTTTGTCAGAGGCTGAGGGCTGCAGGGGAGGGATGTGCGCAGGGAGCTTCAACTCAGTTGCTCAGGACTTCATATCTGGAGGAGACTGAGTGATTTATGCTGAGGGTTGCATTTGTACCTGGGAGACTTTACAGCTGTAGAGAGGAGGTTCCTGAAGAAGACCTTGTGCTGTGTCCTTACGAACATTGAGGTTAGGCAAAGTGTGTGGGAAGGAAAGCACTCTGGGAGTCTGAAATGCAGATGGCTTGTCTGATCCCTTGAGCTGTGCAGCATATGTGGGGCTGGGCTGGTGGGAAAATGCTCAGAGAAGGGTTTATTTTGGAGTAGATGATGTGAAGACTCCAAGCAACATAAACTAAATGTTGAATTTAATCTTTTCAGGAGCATTTTGTTGTTTTGTTTTAAGATTCCCTCCTGTGCTCTGTATCTGCTGTGCTGGTTTTGACTAGGGTGGAGTGAATTTTCTTCACAGTAGATTGTAGGAGGCTGCACTTTGGATTTGTGCTGGAAGCAGCGTTAACAACACAGGGATGTTTTTTTGTGTTGCTGAGCAATGTCTGCACAGAGCAAAGGCATTTTCTTTCGCTTGCTCCATCCCAGCAGGGAGTGGGTTCCCAAAGGAAAGTTGGGAGAGGACACGACTAGTACTGCCAACCCCAACTGACTAAAAGGTTATTCCACACCATATGACACAATGCAGGCTCTGTTTAGTTGGTCCTTAAATGAGCAGTGGCTCCAGCAGACTCTGACCCAGTGAATTTGATGCGTGAGCCCTGCTGGGTGGACCTACTGCTTCTCTTGGTGCTTCCTGGGTAGAAACCTGGGAGCCCTTGGCAGTCATTTCCGCACTACTTGATAGAGCCAAATTGGGGCTGTGTGTTCCTCTGGTTCTGAAATCAGCTGAGGAGCTATGGGTTGTTCTGGTAATGCTGTTACCCTCTGTGTTACCTGTCTAGGTGCTGGAAATGTGCTTTTCAGCTCTGTATGCCCTGGGGAAGAGCCAGTGTGGACAGCAGTGTGCCTGTCAGGTTAGCAGTCGGGAGCATTGTGAGCTGAAGTAGCTCTGTCTGCAGCGAGAGGAGCCTTTGCAGGTGGTGCTTTTGGTGTTGGTTTCTGTGGGAGTTCAGAGTGACTGATGAAACTGCTGTGCTCACTAGAAAGGCAGGAACAAAGTTTGTTCTAGACAACAAAGGAGCGCCACAACATTTGTTCCACAGTGGGCATGTCTAAACTGTTTCTTGCCTGATTTTGTATGTTGGACATTGATATGAAAGTCAGCTGAGGTTTAACCCTTGTGTTTGTAAATCTTTGGTGCTTTCTTTCCACTCAGCAGCGAACTTGAAAGATGAGTATTGGTTTCATTTAAGTGTCCTCCTGGCATGCTGATCCCTGTGGGGCTTCCATGCTCTTCTCCTCTGTGGAGCTCCCTGTTGTCTGTGGGCATGGTCTGACAGCAGTTTTGTTTATCATTGCAGCCTATGCTGAGTAACAAGTCACGAAAGAAAAAAAAGAAAAGGAAAACCAAGAAACCTTCAGCAGGGGAGACTTTGGTATGTCTGCATTTGCTTTGAGGGTTAGTGACTGTGCCAATTTCTGTATTGGGGCTGACAAAGTAGCTGTTTTGAGGTGGCAGCAGAAAAGATTTTGAGGGGAACATGCTCCTTTTTTGCATTGACTCATTTAAGATTATGAAATGGCAAGCAGCTTTTGACTGCAGTCCTCCACACAGCCAGGACTCACATGGCTCTGCTGGAGATGCTTAGAGTTGAAATCCTCCCAGTGGCATCTTTAGTCTTTCATCATGCTTGGAGGCTTCGCACGGGAGGGGTTACTGTGCGAGGGATTCTTGTGTTTTCATTATCTTTTCCTTGCCCTACTTAGGTAGCTTTCCTGTCTCTGCAGAGCTGCGCAGAGCTCTCGCTGCCAGCCCTCATCACACTCCCTTTTCTGTGTGCAGCCGAGCACCTTCTCTGTTGTTTGACACCTGATGGCTGAACGCTGGCAGAAGCCTCTGCCAATGCGTTATCAGCACGTGCACTGCCAGGTGCTCTTCCTGTGGGACCTGGTGAGGGGAGCAAGGGCATGGTGATTATCTCTAAGCTGTCCACCCATAAGGAATTGTGTTTGGAAGTGAGAAATGTATCCGGTGTCTGTGTTTGTGGATAAAGCTATAGGAATGCGTGTGCTTGAATATATTTAATCTACTTGAGCTAGGCTGGAAGTCTAAATAGATTACAGCCACTGGTCTTTTAAATTGAATATAAATAAAATTCAAGTGTGAGCTGGTTTTCTGCTAAGGTTTAACAGTCTTAACTGTTTGCTCTGGGAGATCCCTGGCTAAATGTCCTGAGCCACAGGATGTTTAAGTATAAACAGGTGAGCCATGACTTGTGTGGGTGCCCACCTGGCCACCTCCCCTGTGGGAGTTCAGTGGGATGAGCTCAGGAGTGAGTTGCTACGGTAGAAAAGCTGGTTGAAGAGCCAGTCTCCTCTCCCACTTTGAGAGGAACAAGCAATAGAGTCACATCTGCTATCTGTAGGCTTTAGGGAGTCTTCATACCCAGAACCAGGCAGTTTGATTTGCTAGCTATAGATAATACTACCTTGTTCATGTACTTAAATGCAAGGCACTTTTATAGATGTTTTGTGTATTCTCTCCACGCAGTGTGGATATATTTAGTTGGAAAAGGGTGTCATGAATGGAATTCCATGTTCCACCCACATACATCATGAGGATGTGAAAGGGCCACATAAGAAATGCATCACTTGCTATTTGTGGGGAGCTGTAGAGGAAAATCAGGATAAGTGTTACACAACTGTTGCATGTGCACTGCTGGATATATTCTGTGGGTTGTTAGAAGATGGGGAGAGCAAGAGCAGGGTACATTAGAGCTGAGTTAAACTCACATGAGTGTTTGATATCTTATTACAGAGGTCACAGCAGTAGCTTAGTGTTTCCATAGAGAGTAGATGGTCAAAGCTGATTATTTAAAGATTTGTGATTTTAATCAGCACCCCAACATTTCATAATATTATAGGGATTGTAGTATCAGTAAACCAGACAAAGCCCAGCGAAGGCTGGGTAGGAAGAGCAGGGATGACTCATTCTGTAATAACCACCTTGTATTTGCGTGTGCCTATCTTAAGGAAGATAATGACCTGGAAAACATTGATAACCTGCTGGAGAAGATTGAGGATACCAATGGGCTGTCACAGGAGACCCAGAGCGGAATAATTGCTGACAGCAGGCCCCTGCTCTACGTAGAGCACAGGTAGTGCTTGCTTGCTTCCTTCCAGGTGTTGGCCTTGGGTGTGAAAAGGATATCTGTTCCCCCAGGGAAGGGAATTGGGAGCCTTCCAATGTGACCTGGCCATGAATTCAGGACCTTGCTTCAAAGGGGTTATGGTAATGGTTGTGCACATCCCTGTTTTTAACTGCAGCTTGTAGAGCTCTGTTTGGCTTTGAGTGGTGACTGGTATTCTCTGCTGTCAGTCCTTGTTTGAGTGGGTGAATGGACCAGATTAGCTTCCAGGGATGCCTTCCAGCCTAAAATACTCTGTGATGCTGTAGGAGGATCTCTGCAGAGCTGCTGAGAGCCCTGATGCATGAAGCGTTGACATGAAATTCACCTGGCCAGGTGGCTGGCTGCATTCAAACTGTGAGCAGCAGGGCCTAGCGCGGCATGTGCTGTCCTCTGAGATATGAGCACTGCCAGGATGTAATGTCACCTGGAAAGCTGGTTTGACTTGTCTAACCTTTCCCACATGTCACCATCAACAAAGTGGACTAAGTGCCAAGTGTGTCCAAGAACTGAAGAATGGATTGGCTTCAGACTTGAGGCGCGTAACACCTGAGCCTGTTGGGAATGGGCTAGTTGGTGGGTCCAGTGTGTTTCAGAGCCCTGGGCTGGTGTAGACACTGGCAGCTCTTTTTGTTTCTGGAACAAGCATTTCAACTTGTGGCTGGTTTCAGTTTGGAAACATCAAAACTGAGTCTAGGCTGGTGGGCACTCGCTACTAGTGCAGCTCATTCAAGGACACATTGGTAAAGACAGGGATATCTTTATCTTGAGGTGGTTTTAAGCCTCAGTGATATCTCTGGTCAGGTAAACATGGTTCAGAAACCTCTGAGAGCTGAATAATCTCCGAGTGAGGGTTGGCAGTGCTGGATCTCAGCCTTCCCACTCCCTCTTCAAGCCCGGCTCGCTGGATGGCAGAGAGAACCCCCTCTCACCTACGCCTCCTTTCTCTGGGCCAAATGGTAGATAAAGAAAACTGTAGGTGTTGTCATGCTTTGATGCAAGATCTTTGTATTTTTAAAAAGTGGTTTAAGCCTTGTCAACCTCTGCGCAGTGATTACAGTGCTTGCCCTAAATTGCAGGCTGCCACTGCTAGGCTCGGTAGGAGATACCTTGTGTTTTCCAGGCACACATACCCCAGGTGTGTGATCCTGACTGGCAGCTGGCCTGGGAGTGTCCCAGACTGAGGCCCCAGCTGCCCTGGAGAGGGCAGCAGAGGTATTCCCCAGCTCAGCATTGTTCAGTAACAGTGCGGGAGGGAAGCGTGCGTGTGATTTCATTGTTTCTGTTCTGATCATTTTAACCTCCTTTCTGTATGGTGACAGTTCAGGGGCTTGGCCAAAGCAGTTCACAATACAGAGCATTTGGCATTGGTGGAAAGGTCTTACCTGTGAGACTTTTGGCTGTGTTTAACTGACAGTAGCTTTTCTTTCTTGTTTAAACCTTCCCAGAAACTTGAATCCAGAGAATGAGTTGAAGAGATACTTTGGGGCTCGCGCTGTTCTTGGTGATCAGAGGTTAGTCCAGAATTTAATATTAAATCCTTCCAAAGTCTGAGTTGGTGTTTCTGTCTTTCCCTTGGTGCGGCTTGCTGAGCTCCCAGTGCCTCACCTGGGCAGGGAATCCGAGGTTCAGGATGTGTCATTTAGCAAGTCACTTTTGGGAACAGGAGGTTTTTTGGTTTTTTTATGATATGTGGGAGGAGAGGAGTAAGAGCTCTTAAGGCTTTTGCCAACATTTGCGCTTTCTTCTGTTGGTTTCCCCTCTAATTTACTCTCAAACACCCTTCTAAAGTCCTTTCACTTGAATTCACAGCATAGACTCTTAGGGGGTTTTTTCCCCTTTAGCATTTGTTACTTGCTGCTATTCCAAAGTCTTTGATGTCCTACGGAGTGGACTCTAAATGCTTTCCAGAGGGTCTCATGCACTTGCTTTCAGGGCCTCAAGAGCCTACTGCTTCTTGGGTGTGAGGTCTCTATGTGATTACCCATTGCACTGTGGTCAGCTTTATCCAGGGATCCCTGCTTTCATGAGCTGCTTGAAAAATGGGCACATAAGCTCAAAGCTGTGATAATGGAAGCAGAAACCTTCTCTGAGAGAGTCTATGAAGAATATTTAGTTCTTGAGGGAAATGAAGAAACCGTCCCTTACTGAGGAGACATGACTTTCTTAGACTGGCCTTGATTTCTGAATTCCTCCCATCCTGAACCAATAAATTGGTTACATTTTTGAGTACAGCTTAAACTAAATCATTTGACTTGTGAAAGCACTGCTGGGGTGAGAGATGAGTCAGAGGAACGTGGGGCTCTCTTAATTGGACCTGGGATGCTGTTTGAAGCAAAGAGGCAGCTGAGAATTTGGCAGGAATAAAAACAGGGGAGAGAAGCTATTGAAGTGCAAGGGCTGGAGGCAGTGGCTGACCTGAAGAGAAATGGTTGAAGTAAGGCAGAGCCTGAGTGAAGGTATATTGTGTCTTGAAGGCAACCATGTTAAAGCTCTGGATAAAAGCTCCATGTGGCAGTGCTGCAGCTATTAATTAGGTTGGCTCTCTTTGGTTTTTTTTCCTGTATCATCCCTTTTCTGGCTGGTTTCAGCCCTCCTCATTCTGTTAGCACAGAGAAACTGTGACCTCTCCTATTTATTCCTTCAGGCCAAGGCAAAGGCAGCGCCAGAATGTTCGTGGCACATGGCTGACTGCTCCCGACAACTCCTGGCCACGCTACACCAGCACAGGTGAGGCTTTCAGTGCCACCTCCCAAAACACCACACTGCTGCTAGCTGCTGGGGCACACAAGTCCTGTGCACGTGTTGGCACAGGCAGCTGTTCCTACCAGCCTGTTTTTCCTAGGGCCTCCACACGTGGAAAGCAGAGGTGGTTTCGTCAGCTGCCAGGCCCAGGCTTCGTGCTAGCTGATGCAGAAAGGGAACTACTCATCAGCTGATGGAAATACCTCTTTTCTAAGCAGGGAGAACTCTGTTGTATTGTATCTCAGCATTTAAGCATTTTTTCTCCCCTCATTGGAGGTAGCAGGTGATAAGTACTTCTTCCCATACTGCAATCTTGCTGGATAATGGGAAATATCCATGGGAGAGCAAGCTGTCTGGGCTTCTTGGATGGATTTCAGACTTTGGGAGGAGGGAAAGGAGTGAAATTCTCTGTGAGATTCTGAAAACACATCTGGCTTTGTACTCAATGGCATGAATGAGCTTTCTGTGTGATAAGAAAGCAGAAGAGCTTCTCTTGCTGCTTGTGCTCGCAGGCTGGTGGCAGCAGTACCCACGTCTCCTGTGCCCCCTCCAGGTATCACCATGCAGCTGTTGGAGACCAGGAGGGGAGTGCAGTATTTCACATTTGAGCACCATCGCAAGTACCAGCAAGTGCAGCTCCTCTTCCTGAAAAATATAGAGTCCATGGACCCCAACAGCGTCGTGGTATGTTGTGAAATTGCGTTGCCCATGCTGTTATTTCCTGCTTTCCTGTAGCCCCTTTTTCTAGCAGGGGAAGGGGGCTGAAGCATCCTGGTGCTTATTTTTGGCCAGTCTCATTTCAAGCAGTAGAGCCCTGTGCCCAAGTCTCCATTGCTTGCTGAGCTCTGCTTTCGCCATATTCATGAGATAAGTGACAAGCTTGGTGCAAATGCGATCCAGAGGCTGGATCCAGAGCCTTGGTAGCTCTGCCCCAGTGCGTGCCAGGTAGCCATCTGAGAGAGGAGCTGTAGGAGCCAATCAGTTGGCTGAAAGGGTAAGAATAAAGCTTCTTTGTCTCAGCTCTTCGGCTGGGAAAGGAACAATATTGTGTAAACCAATCTTTAAATGGGAATCTAAACTAACAGCTGTTCTATTTATAAACCCTTGCATGGATCAAATATGTCTTTTCTTGGTATTTCAGCAGAACAGTCTTTGTGTTGAAAGTTCTTCATGCGTGTCCAAGCTCATTAAATTGTGTGGTAACATTTATAGTTTGTAGCTATAAGCAACAGCAAAATTGCTCTGCGCCATACTGAACCATAATTGAGGTATTTTTGCTCTGAAAACCCTGGCCACATGAGCTTGGATATATGCCCTGGAGAAGTTTCTTGAAGAGGCCATTGTCTGCTAAATAAAGTTTACTTCCTTCTGCTTTCCCACCCTCTGCTCGTGGCCACCACTCTCTCCAGCTCATAAATTCTGCCTGCTGACTGGGCTGAGGGGTTCACATTAAGTGATGGGAAGTAACTCCTGTGCAGCAGTGATGAATCTGAGATCCAGTGTCCTAAAGACAACTCAAACGGTCTTACACAGCTGTGCAGAGCAGGACAGGTTTTCTGTGGTACAGAAAACCTGTCCCTGTTAGGTGGGTCTGGCTACATTTGAAGATATTCCTGCAGCTTCGATTTTCTGGTTTTGTGTTATGGATAACATCTAATAGGCAGGGGTTTGCTGATACCAGAAGTACTTGAAACCCACAATCAGTTTCTGTGACAGTTACAGTTATATATAACTGGAGCCTGGATATACCTTGCTGCTCTGGTTCCAGCATACAAAACATCATGTGGGGGGAGAGTCCTTCTCAGTGTTTTTCTGCTCTTGCCAGTGGGTTAAAAGGGTTTTGTTTGTGAAGTTGTGTAAGTGCATGAAGAGCACTTTTACCCATCACAGCGAGCCTAGGTGCTCCACTTCTTCCAAGAAGAGGGACTGGAAAGGAACTTAATAGCAAGCAAGGAAGGGGTAAAATGTCAGGCAAGTGGCACTGAGGCAAAGGTGCTGGGCTGGATCAGCCTAGAGCATAAAGGTTTTGTTCTGTGTGTGGGCATGCTGACTGGTCTACTATAGCCTCCTGATGTACAGCTTCAAAATCTTCAGAAGGTATTTTTTTCAGCTTGGGGGAAAAAAGTCCTGAAATTAAACTTTGAGGACATTTGAAGTAGCTTCAGTTACTGAAACTGAATTTTAGGTACTTGGGCAAAGCAGCCCATTTATAATATAACTAGTGAATGCAGAGGTTTTTGAAGTGTGCTTAAACTTATATTCTGAAGCCTGGAAAAAAAGTTCCATTACCAGTCAGGATCTGGATCCTAGAATTGTAATAGATGTGTCAAAATGTCCTCTCAGTACCCAGAGGAAGCAAAAGCCTGATCAAATGCTCAGAAGTGTTAAGGGATAGAGAATAAACCAAAAAATGTAATTATGCCTGCTGCCTGCATCTTGTGTATCGTGTGTAGTTCTGAGCCATCAGCTTCTAGAGGAGGTGGGGAGAGATTCAGAGGAAGACAGCAAAGATGATCAAAGGCCTGGCATGATCTCTGCACTGGAAAAGCTGGGTCGGCTGGCAGGGAGGTGCCTGAGGGAAGCTGTGATTGAGGGCTCAGATCCTGCATGGGGTGGGGAGAGATCTTCTTGCTGTCCCTTCCAACACGAGGATGAAGCTGCCAGGTTAGGGTAAAGAAAGTTTTTCTGCATTGTATTCTTAAGTGATGGCTTTGGTATTGCAGTTTGTGGGTCAGTTAGTGAATAAATTCCCAGGAGGAGGCCCTGTTAATATTGGTGGCATCTCTGACAGTGGGGTCTCTGAACCCCTAAAGACTGGCAGCTGGGAGTCATCACATGTGCCCAGCTTCATTTCCTCTTTCTCAAGCATCTACTTTTGGAGATGGGGCAACATGGACCTCTACTCTGACCCAGTGTGACTTTTTAGGTTCTTTTAAATCCATAGGTTTAGTCTTCTCTATGAGGTGTGTCTCCAACCTTGCCCTACAGTCTGAGTGTTGTCTCTCTGATGGTACGGAACAGGATTTCTTCACCTTCAGTCTGAAAGGCAAGAATGGCCCCTCTCTCTTACAGAGTCAGGGCATTGGCCTCCTTGCTGCACTTGGAGAGCTTGCTTTGTAGGCAGAGTGCATGAGAAAGCTGTGATCTGTGCCATCGTGTAATCAAGCTCATACTCTTCTGTAGCCTCTGCTTCAGGCGCTGGAACCGTACCATGTGGACTCCCTTCTGCTGCTCAGCGATGCGTACCGGATGCAGGAGGATCAGGAGATGGCCCGTGAGCTCGTAGGTAAGGGCAGAAGCAAGACACGATGTCCTGGCATGAATTAGTAATAAGGATCTTTTGGTTCAGTTCTGGGTTTGTTTCAACAGAGAAGCAGCAAACCAGAAGGGTTGGTTTGGCTCCATGTCTGTGACTCTGGGCTGTGGGCCCTTATGTGTGGGCCTTATGTGATCCTCCAGACCAGCAGCTTTTGCTGGAGGCATTTAAATAGAGCCAGCGTGCTTATCTGGGGCAAAGCACATCGGAATTCACCTTCAAAATAAATGGAAGGATTGTGTGAACACGGGGGGAAGTCTCATCTGTAGGACATCCCTTGCAGGCAGAGGGTTTGCTTTAGTGTCTACCAGGTCCTACAGTGTGAGGGGTTTCTCCAGGAAGCCTGTGCCCTAGGCACGGAGCCTGTCCAACCCTGCAGGGCAGCCCGCCTTGCTCTCCTCTGACCAGCACATTGCAGGTCAGCATGTCAGGCTTTGCTCCTTGGGGCATCACAGCCTGTGCGGGGGCAGGATGTGTCTTGGAGGACGGCTGCCCCTTGGACTGCTGGGCTGCTTTCTTGGGTGTCTGAGTTATCCTGTTTGGTAACCAGGGCATGTGCTTTCCAGCATGATAGGAGGGGCCAGAGGTGAAGTGAGGACAGGATCTTTGGCTTTCCCTTGTGAAGGCAGTTGTGGCAGAAGCAACTGTACCAACCGCAATCCCAGACCTTCTCCAGAACAATTACTTTACACAAGCAGAGCATGATCTAATGCCTGCAGAGAGGAATAAGGCTTCCTTGCCTGGATATCTGCTGGGACCATGTACTCTGAAGTAGATTTGTACCTTGCTAGGCTGAGAAGCTTATTTTATGGTTTATGAGCACTAGACCTCTCAATTATCAGTGTCTTCTGGGCTAAGTCATCTGCCGTTTTGTGAGTGGTGTGCTGGGGTGGCGGTGTGCCCTGACGCTGTCCTTGCTGTCTGCAGAGCAGGCGCTGTACAGCCTGGAGTGCTCCTTCCACCCCCTCTTCAGTCTCACCAGCGGGACCTGCAGGCTGGACTACCGGCGGCCAGAGAACAGGTAGGCAGCACGCCTGTCTGCCCCACATCTACCAGAGAGCTGTCGCGGCGTGCCCTGGCCTACTTTGGACACAGAGACCCAAATTCATAGCATCTGCTGCATCATTTGTGCTGGCGAGCAGTGGCAGGGGGACCTTGAATGTTCCTTTCTATCAGAACAAGCTCTGCTGCTCAACAGTCGGTGGCAGTGCCCCTCAGCAAGGCAACAGCGGGACTCCTGAGGTGCATGCTTGATTACAGGCAGTTCAGGTGCTGAGGTTTCATTGCAAAGTGTCCTCTTTCCCGAGGGACTTTTTATTGGAGTGTTAACTGTTCCTCCCTGTCACATCCTTCTCCTGTGATTAGTGCCCCTTAGCCGAGAATGGCGCCTATTTTTGTCACAAAAATACTTTATGGCTGTGCTTGGTCACTTGTGTGCTGCCTGCCCAGCCTTCATCCCCAGCATTCATGCTGCTCCTGGCCCACCTCTTTATGTAATAACACCTCTGCAGCTGTGAGGAAAGGTGACTTTATTCTAGGAATTTTCCAGTCAGCTGACCCAAGTCATCCCTCACAAACTGCTGAATCTGGAGGTAGCTCAGATTTCCAGTAGCTGCTCGCTGATGGGCTTTGTGCTGTCTGGGACTTGAGTGCTGCTATCTGTATCTTGCCCGATTTGAGTGTTAGTCCTCCCTGTGCACGTTTTCTGCGCGCTGTGTCACCATCCATGCGTGGCTGAGGCAAGGAAGGATGCAGACTCTATGGATTTACTTCTTTCTCTTGTCCTCAGTTGTCAGGAGGTCAAGAGCAAAAGGCTGTGGGGCCTGGGGAGCAGGGATGGAGCAGGATGTGGCTTAGTTATCCCTATAGTTGCACAAAGAGATGGAAAAAAATAGATGGGAATGTGGGTGGTCTGTGATGTGTACTGCACCAGGCTGGGTTCCATGGACACCCCTAGCTGTACACCGGTGCTGATGCTTGGGAAAGAGGAGCTGGGGCTGACCATGAGTCCCTGTTCTTGAGTGGCACAAGGTGCTTCTCTCCAAATTTGCCTTGTAAAGTCTGCTTGTGTTCCCCATGCAGGTCTTTCTTCTTGGCTCTCTTCAAGCACATGATGCTTCTGGAAAAGAGAGGCTGTCCCCGGACAGCCCTGGAGTTCTGCAAGCTGATCCTGAGGTAGGTGCCCTGCAGAGGGCTGCACCCCATTCCATTGGGATGGGTAGGGTGTTTCAGCCTTGGGGGAGCTTGCTTCAAACAACACACCAACCCTAACCCAGGCATGATAAAAATGCCAGGGGTGTCCTACTGCTTCCAGGCGTGGTGGGGTCTTGTTTCCACTCCTTACAGATGCAGTATCACAGGGTAGTTTTGAGCATATACTCTTCTCTGTGGTGCTGCTTTGGAGAGAGGTGATTGTTGAGAAGGGGGCTTAAACACATGGCCTTTGCTCTTGACTGCTGAGCTATGGGCTTGGCTGGTCTATAGGGCCTGGAGTCTCTGCAGAGCAGATGTACAACGGTGGCTTCAGCCTGCTTTGTTTGTGATCATTGATCCTCCTCATGGCTGCTGACAGCAGGACTGTTTTCCCTGTGCAGGGACACAGACCAGGCAGGATGTTGCACCGTCATCCTGGCCATGCAGGAACGATTTTGTTCCCATTATCTCAGATTGCTGAATCATGGAAGCTCTCTGGATGCTATTAGGAGAGTCTTGTTTTGACTTAGAAATAAGAACATCTGCTTAAGCTTTTGTGATGCTGATTTTTTTTCCTCCCCTTGTGTTCACCTCCCTCTGAAGCCTTGATCCAGAGAATGATCCACTGTGTGTGCTGCTGATGATTGATTTTCTGGCCCTTCGAGCTAGAGAATACACCTTCCTGACCCGCATGTTCCAGGAGTGGGAGGTGAGTTGGCAACAGAGGGGGGGAACTGGTTCCTGGAGCTCCCCACCTGGGTTGGGCTGGAGGGGGCAGTTGGGCCACAGAGCAGGAGGTTTTCCTGTTCACCTTAGCCCTTTGAGGGCTGTCCCACGGCCAGGCTGGCATCCCAGAATCATTGGAATGATCCACAAAGGCTATGGTGTTTGTTCTTGTAATCCTGGTACCCTGCAAACAATTGAACTCAGAATTGCTTACTCAGTTGTGGGGGCACCAAGCCAGAGGCTGGAAAGTAACTTAAGTAACTTTGGGCACTGGAACAGGCTGCCCAGGGAGGTGGTTGAGTCACCTTCCCTAGAGGTGTTTAAGGGATGGGTGGATGAGGTGCTAAGGGACATCGTTTAATGATTGATAGGAATGGTTGGAATCAGTGATCTGGTGGGTCTCTTCCAACCTGGTGATTCTATGATTCTATTCTATGGTTAATCCAGTGAGCAAGAAACCCCACCCTGTGTGCAGCCCAGTCACATTGAGATGGTTCTGCATAGCATCATTTCTCAGAAATCTGTCTCTTTGATCCTGCAGAGTCACCGGAATTTATCTCAGCTGCCCAATTTTGCCTTCTCTGTGCCGCTGGCCTATTTCTTCCTGAGCCAGCAGGAGGAGCGCTCAGAGCTGGAGCTAAGCCAAGCCCGGGAGAAAGCCGCCCAGCTCATCCAGCTCGCATTGATCATGTTCCCAAGCGGTAAGTCTGTCCCCACCGGTAAGTCCGATCCTGCAGGCTTTGTTGCTGTCTTCATCTGTGAGAGCGAAGGCTGGATTCCAGGCAGTCAAATGCCGAGGCAGCAGTTTGCCTGTGGGTTGCAAATGGCATTTGCCTCAGTCTGTGGGACATGGAAGCCCTGACTCCGAGGGTGACACGGTGGCAGGTACTGCTGTACCTGCCTGTGGTGTGCTGGTGGGATCCAGCCTTCCTGCACCGTGGCAGAGCTGGTGAGAACAGTGGAACCGGGTAGTACCCCTGCGGCTGTGAGCCCTTCACATACTAAGAAGAGCACAGTGACTTCTCCCTGCTGTGCACTCTCCTCAGAGCAGCTGATGTCCCTTTATTAACGATGGTCACGGATGTGCGAGTTGGGGGAGGATGAGAACCAGAGTCTTGGAGCAGGAAAACGTTTCACCCCAGGGTTGACCAGACCAGAGACAGCAAGTCTCTTGGTTTTTCCTTCGAGGCACTGCTCTGCTTTAGATGTGCTTTCTGTGGGTGTCCATCACTCTTGCTTTCATCCAGTTGGTGCTGCTGTCCATGAAAGGAGATACACAGGCCCTTTGGGCCTGGGGGAGGGTGTGCCTTTATAGGCAGGAATAACCAGCTCTCAAACAGAGGTTTAGTTTGTGTTGGCTGAAACCATTTTTTTTTTTTTTGCTGCTTGTCATGGTGACTGGAATAAAACCCTTGTTCAAGTTCAAAGGCCGGCAATGTTATGTGCAGAAAATTGCACCTTATTTCACTGAGGGGAGAAAAAAGTTTGTTGTTCTTTTTTGTTTACTCTGGATCTGTTTCCATAGTTGGCACAGAGATCAAAACGCACGATAATCTCCAGCAGCATCTTCACACCCTCCTTGCAGGGGTCGTTGTTCAGTGCCCCGGTGGGGTGCTGGCCCCGCAGGATGGATCTGTCTCTCAACCCTGGCAGTGTTGAATAGCTACTCCGTGGTGCTCCTTGCTGGGCTGTTGAAAGTGAGCTGTGTGTCTTTCTCCTGCAGTTCTTATGCCGTTGTTGGATCATTGCAGCGTGCAGCCTGATGCCAGGGTCGCCTCCCATTCCTTTTTTGGGCTGAATGCTCAGATAAGGTAAGTGCTGGACGTATTCTCACTAAAGAGGAGGAATCGATTTTGTTGATAGTGGGGTTTTTGCTTGCTCAGGCAGCTAATGGAGTTACAAAGCTGCAAAGGAGGATATTTGGTTTTCCTGAGTAGGCTGTTAGATGCTTTGATAATGGATTCCCATAATGGCCACCGATAATGCTAATAGAGCTGCCTCACCTTAATGTGGACGGGTCAGAAGTTCATACTGAAGCTTGTCAGTACATGTAGTATGAGAGGACATCTGAGTGCACTCGGGGCAGGCTGTCTCCTACCAGTCTGGGTTTCCCTGACACGTGGTCCTCCTAAACATGCAAATGGTCTCCCCCTCGGGTGAAGGCAGCATTCACTTTCATCTCATGGTTACGCTTATTCCAGAAATGGACAGAGGCAGAAGAACTGATGAAGGTAGATGGAAATAGCAAAGCAGGGAGCCTGCAATTCCTACCTCTGTGTTCTCACGCTGAAGTGCAGTGCAGAAATGAGCCCTTGCCAGCCAGTACAGGGCCATGAAGGCAGGAGGGCGAGTGCCCTGAATAACAACTGTCTCCTGTAGCCAGCCTCCCGCCTTGAACCAGCTGACATCCCTCTACGTGGTAAGGACTCACTCCTTGTGGAAGGACCCAGCCGTCATGGCATGGCTGGAGACCAATGTCAGTGAGGTACTACACATGGTGGATGCCCAGGACCCACTGGTGGAGGACGCTGAGCACAAGTGAGTGCAGCAGGTGGAGGTGAGCGGCTCTCATAACAGGCTTGGGTGCTGAAAGATGGCGACAGAGTGGATTAGGGGGGCTCTGCAGACAAGAGAGGAGCCCTGTCCTGGGCAGGGCTTGCTTAGAGCCCTGCCACTGCCAACCTGATAGCAGCTGCTGATGTTAAGGGTTACGCCGTGGGGCCTGGAAGGCAGAGGCTCTTCTTCCCTACTTTGCATGAATGTGAATTAAGAGCTGCACCTCTCTTTTACTAGGGAGTATGTGCGGTACTGGATTCCTCCAGCCTCAACTGTGTGCCCTGGAAATTACCTGGGAGGAGGGAGGAGTTGCTGCTGGCTGGGAGGGGTGGGGATGGCTGCACAGCTCACGGGCATTTATTGCACAGGGCAGGTGAGTACTTAGAAACACCTTACAGCTCTGAGAAGCAGGAGAGAGACATATCAGTTCTTGTCCTAAACTGAAGTTGGTTGCTCTGCTGACCTGCAGACGAATGGGGCAGATGAAAGGCATCTATGCAGTGTCTGTGAGCTGTTCCACTCTCATCTGAGGTCAGCAGCTGTCAAGTGGCTTTGGTTTTGCCCTAAGCCAGTTCTGTTCGATACAGCCTGTGCTCCCAGAGCCAGCGATGAGGATGGCAATGCCCCTAGAGAAGCAGAAATGCAAAGCTCGCTGTGCTGAGGCATGCTTGGTGCAATCTGCTGTCCTCCCTGCTTTAGGAGGAAGATACGGTACCAGAGTGCACCCAGGAATATCTACCGGCACATCATCCTCTCTGAGATCAAGGAAGCCATGGCAGCTCTGCCTCCGGTGAGGGGCCCTGGTGGGACACAGGCTGGTCCGACCGTCTCCGTGCCTCAGTGTTGGCTGCTGCCAGCAATGCAGCCCTCACTCAGTCTTTCTTTTCCCCTACCCTGCAGGAGGTGACCTCGCAGCCTGTGATGGGGTTCGACCCTTTGCCTCCTTTGGACTCCATCATTTCCTACACTAGACCAGAGAGGTACCTTTTCCACCCCTCGTTTCTGCGCTGGCACAGCCGCTGTGTTCCCAGCGCACCCTCTGCCCCAGGCCTGGGTGCCTGTGGGTGCTCGGAGCTGGCGTCCTCCTCCACCTCAGAGGAAGAGCAGCCTGACTTGTAGTGCTCGCCAACGGGCAGAGCATACAGGCAGGACTGGTCCTGCTGCTTTTCCTTGGTGGTCACCATCGGAAACAGCAGCTGCTCACAGCCATTAAGGCAAAGGCCACTGAAAAATTCTGTCTCTTAAGTGAGGTGGTTTGGGGTCAATACATTTCTAAGCACAGCCAGCTGCGGTGCACAGAGACTGTGGAGGTGAGGTGAAGCCTGTATCTGTCATACACTGTCTGAGCTCACAGCAAGCCTGCAGTACTTTTAGTAACTGCTTTGCCTAGATGCTGGCCAGCTGCTGGTTTTCTGGTGTTAGAAGTCCCCCGATACCTTGGTTTTGGGGCTGGCTCTGGTTGCTCTGGGCAGTGTGGTTCTCTCCAGCACCTCTGTGCTGTCTCAGCCCCAGCAGGAGGTCCAGTACCAGGGTGCCCCTCTAACCACGGTCTGACTTCTGTCTTTCAGAACAAACCATCCATCCAACGAAAGCACTTTATCTCTCTTCTTCCGCTCCCTGTTGCCAAATTTTAACTTGCAGGTATGTGCAATCAGCTGCTGTGGGCAGATCAGAGCACACTTTTGCTGTTGGTACACAAGTTTTCCACTGCACAGTGTTTCTGCAAAGGGAGTGGCTCTTGGCATATGCAGTGTGTAAACGTCAGGTTGCAGAGCAGCCTGATCTTTTTGGCAAGCGGCATTGTCTCCTCTCTTGCTGCCTACTGCAGACTGGCAGGCGGCTCCGTGCCTCTGTGCTCCAGCGCTCCAGCTCTTTTCTCTTGCAGGGGGACACGAGGCACGATGGGGATGAAGAGGCTGGAGCAGGGCAAGACCTTAACCAAGGGGTGAACAGGCTCATGGCAGCCATGCGGGACATGCTGGCAAACATCCAGTTTCAGGAACCCCCCCGAGATGACAATCCTGAAGGCGACGGAGAATGGGATTGAGCCACGAGTGTGCATTTTCCCCCACCCCACTGTAATCACCCCTACGGCTTGTGTCCAATAAAGTCTCACAGTCCCCAGGCACCTGCTTTTGCTGGGGTGGGGTGGGCTATGGTTGGGGGGGCTGCCACCCCAGGCACATTTCTTATCTCTCGGTGGGGGGCGAGGGCTGGTGGAAGATGGCAGAGCTAATCTACAGCAGCTGTCCCTTGGCCCCAAGTCAGCTTAGTCCCCTTCTGGCCTCCGAGAATGTTTGCTGTCCTGTTACCCTGCCTGCTCTTCTGCTGGTCTTGTGTTTAGTGGCTGGATGCTTTTGTTGTCTGTGGCTCCTGAGCCGTGCTGCCCTTTGTGTTTTCCCCAGCCTGGAGCTTCCTTCCTTCTATGAAATGCCCCAGGCCCCGGCTGAGACAGCACTGGACCTTCCAGCTTGCTGATAAAAGGCTTATGGTCTTCACTTCATCACTTAGGGTGCAGAGAAACAAGCCAGGTGCTTCCTGCGAGCTGCACTTCTCCCTGCGCTTCCTGAAGTCTGCAGGGAGTGGCTCTTTCCTGTGCTGTAACCGCTTGATCATGCTGGGAGCGGAAAGGATTCCCCCCTTTGTCTCCTTCCCCCACCCCTTCTTTCTCCACTTTCACCTTGCAGAGCCGGGAATGAGGTCACTGCACTCAAACCCTTAACTCATCTTTGCTGCCCGGAAAGCATTTTCCCATTTCTGCTGTGTAACGGTGTGTGTGCGGCTCTAATGCTGAGCTGGGCTGCGCTGCCCGGAATCAATCCTCCCGGCTTTCGCCGTGGCTGCTGCATCTTATCCCTGGGGAGCAGCGGGGCTGGGGCCAGGGCAGGCTGGGCTGAGCCCTGCAGTGCAGACCCCAGGGGTCAGCTCAGCCTGCCCTCTCCTTGCTGCCACATCTGAATCCTGCAGCTCGAAAACCCCGTCTGCTCCCCGGTGCCTTGGGTTTGCATCGCTTGGAGTTGCAGACTCTGCGTTTTCTAGCCTTGCTCTCAAAGCCTCTGTTGATAATTCATGGCACGTACCGGCGCGCTCTTTAGCTGAGCAGCAGCCAGGAAGGGGGAAGCCGGTGGCTGTTGGTCCCAGATTCCTCCTGCTTGCAGTTCCCTGGGGGGTGTGTGTGGAGTTTAGCTGCTACTTGCTGGATGCTGGAGCTTCGGCTCAGTGCATGGCACATGTTGGTGAGCAAGGTGCTACGGCAGCCCAGGAACCCATTCCAAGTGTATCCGGCTGAGCTGGAGCACAGGCAAGGGCTCACACCGAGCAGCGGAAGCGGCTGGCTGGAACTGCTGCAGGATCAGCCTTTTCATGCAGCTGTGAATGACTGTTTGGCTGCTGAATGGCTCCAGGCATCAACACCAACCAAAGGCACATGATGGTCAGATGGGTCCTGTGTCCCTGAGCCTCCATGGGCTCCCTCTCGAACTGGGCTTTGCTGGGGTGTGGGCACAGGGTTCCATTTATTGTGCTTTTGACCATCACTATCGGACCCATTGCCCACCTCGTGGAAAAACACCTTCCTTGGACTGGCTCGGGCAAGGCCAGTGGTGCCAGCGTAGGGTACGGAGCTCCCTGGCCCATGTACAGAGGCCGGGAGCGGCTGTTTGGCTCCTGCAGTGGGGAGGGTGCCACTGGGGTCCCCAGGGACCCTCCTGGCACACACGGCCCTTGCAGGACACTTGGGATCCCCAGGACATGCAGTCCCCAAGGATGCAGGGATCCCCCCACACGGCACACTTGGAGACCCCAAGGTACCTGAGCTACCAGTACACAGAGGATCCCTATGGCACGCTGCCTCCCTAGGTGCATGGACCCTGCTGCAGGGCATACGGTGACCGCAAGCACGTGCGCTCCCCAGGCCCATGCCAGGATGTTGGCAGCCCCAGCCTTTTCAGCAGCTCCCCTCACGGCAGGGGTGCCACGGTCATGCGGGTGCCCACCCTCCTCTGGAGGAGGAGCTGTGGGAGCTGGCTTTAAAGTGGGGAGAGAAAGGACCCTTTCTTTCCTATCACCCTAGGCTGGCGGGCGCACAACTGCAGGGACACCAGGCAGGGCTGTCAAGCAGGGCAGCCGTGACACTGAAGGGCTTGGCACAGCATTCCCAGAGGAACCTCTTGTCCCCAAGAGCTCTGCGTCCCCTCAGCCTCGCCGCTGGGCACTGCGGGGGTGCCGGCAGGGCAGACCAGGGACTTGGGGGGTGCTGCAGGGGGTCCGGGGGCTCAGCCCCTAGCCAGGAAGATCCTGGGGCTGAGGTTGGTACCATGTCAGCGCTAGCCCCGCTGCGTCTGCTGCGGGAGCCCTGGAATGCCAGTGACGGCAACCAGAGCAATGTCACGGCCGGCACCAGCAGCGCGTGGTGCCAGGGGCTCCATGTCCCCAATGAACTATTCCTCACACTGGGCCTGGTGAGCCTGGTGGAGAACCTGCTGGTGGTGGCCGCCATCCTGAAGAACAGGAACCTGCACTCGCCCATGTACTATTTCATCTGCTGCCTGGCCATCTCTGACATGCTGGTGAGTGTCAGCAACCTGGTGGAGACGCTGTTCATGCTGCTGATGGAGCATGGCGTCCTGGTGATCCACGCCACCATCGTCCGCCACATGGACAATGTCATCGACATGCTCATCTGCAGCTCTGTCGTCTCATCCCTCTCCTTCCTGGGGGTCATCGCAGTGGATCGCTACATCACCATCTTCTATGCCCTGCGCTACCACAGCATCATGACGCTACAACGGGCTGTGGTGACCATGGCCAGCATCTGGCTGGCCAGCACCATCTCCAGCACCATCTTCATCACCTACTACCGCAATAACGCCATCCTCCTCTGCCTCATCGGCTTCTTCCTCTTCATGCTGGTCCTCATGCTGGTCCTCTACATCCACATGTTCACCCTGGCCTGCCAGCACCTCCGCAGCATCTCCAGCCAGCAGAAGCAGCCCGCCGTCTACCGCAGCAGCAGCCTGAAGGGCGCTGT
This sequence comes from Piaya cayana, assembly GCA_013389865.1. Taxonomy (NCBI): domain Eukaryota; kingdom Metazoa; phylum Chordata; class Aves; order Cuculiformes; family Coccyzidae; genus Piaya; species Piaya cayana. The sequence continues at coordinate 58,796 of WAAB01007532.1, read as the reverse complement.
CACGCTCACCATCCTCCTGGGCGTCTTCTTCATCTGCTGGGGGCCCTTCTTCTTCCACCTCGTCCTTATTGTCACCTGCCCCACCAACCCCTTCTGCACCTGCTTCTTCAGCTACTTTAACCTCTTCCTCATCCTCATTATCTGCAACTCGGTGGTCGATCCCCTCATCTACGCCTTCCGGAGCCAGGAGCTCCGGCGGACGCTGCGGGAGCTGGTTCTGTGCTCCTGGTAGGGAGCGGGACGCGGCCGCGCCCGCCTCAGGACGGACAGACGGACAAATGGACAGAGGGACGTATGGACAGGACGGGATGTGGGGCGTCCCGCTCCGCGCTGATGGGTGCGTGGTACCCAATAAAGGCTCTTTGCAGAGATGCTGTGGCAGCCCCCGGGGCTCCTCAGCCCTCGCTGCCCCACACCGTTTATTCCCAAGCTCAGTTGTTCCCGGTTCCCGGCCCCGGGAGGGACCGATGAGGCGTTGGAGCATCCCCGGAGCTCCGGACAAAGCCACCTCGCCGCCTCCTTTGTTCTCGGCCGCGCCCCCCGGCCCCGCCGGGGCTCCTGGCGCCCGGGACCCCCGTCCCCGCCCCAACCCGGGCTGGGCTGTCCTCGTCCCCCCCCGAGACCCCTCCCCGCCCGCCACGGGTGCCCCTCCCGTTTCCCCGGTGCCCGGCTCCGTGCCCCCGCCGGTCCCGGGGATCCCCTGGGCGGGTCCCTCCCGTCCCCCCGCTGCCGGGGGCCCCCGTGCGGGGCCGGGGCGGGTCCCGCCCGTGTTCCCGGTGCCGGGTCCTTGTCTCGGGGGTCCCGGTGGGGTCGGGTGGCGTTGCCGGTGCCGCAGGGGCTGTGGCATCGCTGCGGCGGGGGCTGATTGGCTGCGGGGCGGCGCTGACGTCAGGGCCCGGCCCGGTGCGGCGCCGGGCGACTATAAAGGAGGCGGCGGTGTCGGTGCCGCCCCCCGCGCTCCCCGGTGCCGGCTCCGCTCCGCTCCTCTTCTTCCCGACCCTGGATTTTTTTTTTTTTAAATAAAATTCCCGGCCCGGCGGCACCATGAGAGAGATCGTCCACATCCAGGCGGGGCAATGCGGNGGGCGGACAAAGGGCCCCGCCCCACGCCTTTGTTCAGCACCGCGGACAGCGCCCACCCCGCCCCGCCGCCAGGGGGCGCCGCCCGCCCCGACTGGGGCGCGGTCGCCGTGCTCCCCCCAACATCCCAAAACCCCCCAAACCCACCCCCCACCTCGAACCTTGTGCCCCCCAGTTCTGGGAGGTGATCAGTGACGAACACGGCATCGACCCCAGCGGCAACTACGTGGGGGACTCCGACCTGCAGCTGGAGCGCATCAGCGTCTACTACAATGAGGCCTCCTGTAAGCGACCCCCACCGCGGGCGGTGGCGGGGACAGGGGAAGCCCCTCTCCCTGTCCTCCTGGTGCGGGCAGGTCTGGGGGCTGCTCCCAGCCCTCCTGGGGAGCTGCATGTGTCCCCACTCAGAGGGGCCCTTGGTGCACGTGTCTGCTTCTCACCCCACCCTGGGGAACCCTGTGGTTTGAGGGGACCACACACGTGCACCACCCCCCCCCTCCCCGGGACCCTGGGCTTTTGGGGGGATATAACATATGCACCCACCCCCACAGGGACCCCGGGCTTTTGGGGGAGACATAGCACATGCACCCAGCCCCACAGGGACCCTGGGGTTTGGGGGGGACCCTGGGCTTTTGGGGGGATATAACACGTGCACCCAGCCCCATGGGGATCCTGGTCTTTTAGGGGGGTATAACACATGCACACACCCCCATGGGGGCCTTGGGCTTTGGGGGGGGAACCTGGGCTTTTGGAGGGGTATAACACATGCACCCAGCCCCATGGGGACCTTGGGCTTTTTGGGGGGGACATAAGATGTGCACCCACCCCTACGGAGAATCTGGGCTCTTGTGGGGTGGCATACACATGCACCCAGCTCTGAATGAGAAGGGTCTGGGACACATGCATCGAGATGCATGGGACACTGTCATTTGGAGAGGGAGGGAGCATTTGCACCCAGCCCGGTGGGACCATGTTGGGGGACAAGTGAGCATCCAGCCCTCAGGGACCCCATGCTTTGGGGGACACACACGCACGTGAATCCAGTCCTGTGAGACCCTACAGTGTAGAGGGAACACAGATGCACCCAGCCCCCTGGGGACTTTGTGCTCTGGGGGGGCCATGACGTCCACCCACCTCCATGGGACCCCGCAGAGTGTTGGGGGGTAATACATGCACCCAGCCCCATGGGGCCCCATGGTGTGGGGACACCCCCCCCCAAGTCTGGTGGGAGCCTGTGGGGTGGGGGCTCGGGGAGTGGCAGGTCCTCTTCTGGCACGGGGTCTCTTGCAGCTCACAAGTATGTGCCTCGCGCCATCCTGGTGGACTTGGAGCCAGGGACGATGGACAGTGTGCGCTCGGGTGCCTTTGGCCACCTCTTCCGCCCCGACAACTTCATCTTTGGTAGGTCCCCAGGGAGGGAGATGCTGTCGCCTGTGACCCCTCCCAGAGCGTCGCCATCCCTGGGGCGCTCGGCGGGTGCATCCCCACCCGTGCCGCAGGGTTTGGCACATCCAGCATGCTGCCAAACACTTGTGGTTTCCACTTCCCACCCCACCCTGGCTTCAGATCTCACCGATGCTGCCGCTGGCGGCACCCGTCCCCTCCCCGGTGTGGGCGTGGGGTGCCGGCGGCCATCGGGTGCCTCTTTTCCCCCCTGACAGGGCAGAGTGGGGCTGGGAACAACTGGGCCAAGGGCCACTACACAGAAGGAGCCGAGCTGGTAGACTCAGTGCTGGATGTGGTACGGAAGGAATGCGAGAACTGCGACTGCCTGCAGGGCTTCCAGCTGACCCACTCGCTGGGTGGTGGCACCGGCTCCGGCATGGGCACCCTCCTCATCAGCAAGGTGCGGGAGGAGTATCCTGACCGCATCATGAACACTTTCAGTGTGGTGCCGTCTCCCAAGGTGTCAGACACAGTAGTTGAGCCCTACAACGCCACGCTCTCCATCCACCAACTGGTGGAGAACACAGATGAGACCTACTGCATCGATAATGAAGCTCTCTACGATATCTGCTTCCGCACCCTCAAGCTGGCCACCCCCACCTATGGCGACCTCAATCACCTTGTCTCAGCCACCATGAGCGGTGTCACCACCTCTCTCCGTTTCCCCGGCCAGCTCAATGCTGACCTCCGCAAATTGGCCGTAAACATGGTGCCCTTCCCACGTCTCCACTTCTTCATGCCAGGCTTCGCCCCGCTGACGGCTCGTGGCAGCCAGCAGTACCGTGCCCTCACCGTCCCTGAGCTCACCCAGCAGATGTTTGATGCCAAGAACATGATGGCTGCCTGTGACCCTCGCCACGGCCGCTACCTCACTGTGGCCACCGTCTTCCGGGGCCGCATGTCCATGAAGGAGGTGGACGAGCAGATGTTGGCCATCCAGAGCAAGAACAGCTCCTACTTTGTGGAGTGGATCCCCAACAATGTCAAGGTAGCTGTCTGTGACATCCCTCCCCGGGGGCTGAAGATGTCCTCCACCTTCATTGGCAACAGCACAGCCATCCAGGAGCTCTTCAAACGCATCTCAGAGCAGTTCACAGCCATGTTCCGCCGCAAAGCCTTCCTCCACTGGTACACGGGCGAGGGGATGGATGAGATGGAGTTCACTGAAGCCGAGAGCAACATGAATGACCTGGTGTCTGAGTACCAGCAATACCAGGACGCCACGGCTGAGGAGGAGGGTGAAATGTATGAGGACGACGAGGAGGAGTCAGAGGCGCAGGGCGCCAAGTGATGCCCCAGTGCCGCCCTGCTGCCCGCAGCCACCCTGGCTTCGCGCTGCTGCCCCTTGGCTGGGCCCTTCCCGCGTGTCCCTTCGGTGTCTCCTGACCCTGTCCCGCCTTGAGCCGGCTCGGCTCACTCTCCTGCCCTCCTGCCTCCCCCCTTTCATTTTTTACTGGTTCGTGTCTATAATTTTTTTTGAATACTTAATAAATCTATTGCTGTCCAGGTACCACCTGTCTGCAGCTCCAGGGGTGGGGGGGACACACATCCTTTGGTGGGGGCAGCTCAGGGGCTCAGCCCCCTCCCAGCTATTCCCACCAAAGGGGATGATGAGGGATCCCGTCCCCCACATCAGCCCCTGAGCACCCCCCGGCTGCCCCACAGTCTCCTGCCCCACATGGCCAGCACTTCTTGCCCAGGAGGGGGGCTGTGACTTTGTCCCCACTGTCACCCTTCTCCATGCTTAGCTGGGGGTGGTGGCCACCCCCTCTCTGTGCCAGGAGGGTGTCGGTCCTTTGTCCCCACAACCCAAGGGGATCCTTTGGCCCCAAAAGTGGGGCAAATGCTGGGGGATCCAGGTCACCCCCAGTCCAAACAGCCCTGAGCCCCCCGACTCCAGCCTAGAGCATGGGCTGACCCCAGGGTAGGGAGCCAGGCTGCCTTCCTGGGGGCTGCAGCCAAATCCCAGGGCTGCTGCTCCCTCCTGGGGGTCCCTGTGCCCCCTTGTGGGTGGAGGGGCTGAGCTGTGGGGGCAAAGGAATGGGCTGGGGGCTCCGGGAGTGAGGAGCTGTGGGGCTGGGGACTGTGGGTTGAGACTGTAGGAACAAAGGACAAAGCGGGTGGAGGCTCTGAGTGCAAGGAGCTATGGGGCTGGAGGGTATGGAGACCAGAGGCTGTAGAGATGGGGGCTATGGGAATAAGAACCTATGGGGCTGGTGGCTCTGGCAACAAAGACCTGTGGGGCTGCGGGATCCAGGAAGAGGGAGTTATGGGGATGGCTCTGGGAACAAAGATCTATGTGGTTGGGGGCTCCAGGAAGAAGGAGTTACGGGGCTCCAGAAACAAAGATCTATGGGGCTGGTGGCTCCAGGAAGGAGTTATGGGGCTGGGGACTCTGGGAACAAGTAGCTATGGGGCTGGTGGCTCTGGGAACAAGCCGTTGTGGGGCTAGTGGCTTTGAGAACAAAGACCTGTGGGGCTGGTGATTCTGGGAACGAAGACCTGTGGGGCTGGGGGCTCCAGGAACAAAGACCTATGAGGCTGGGGGCTCTGAGAACAAAGATCAGTGGGACCGGGGGCTCAGAGAACAAAGATCCGTGGGGTGGGAGCGGCGGGTGCCCCACCCTGGGCCCGCGCGGCCCCGCCCCGCGCTGCGGTCCGCCCGCCGGCAGGGGGCGGCATGACGGGGCGGGTCTGGGGGCGGTATCGGTTCGGTGCGGTCCGCCAGGCGGTAGGGGGCGTCATGGCGAGGCGGGGCGGGGCGGGGCGGGGCGCGGGCGGTGGAGCTGCTGGGGGCGGCGCGCGGCGCTGCGGTGAGTGGGGAGGNTCCGTGGGGTGGGAGCGGCGGGTGCCCCACCCTGGGCCCGCGCGGCCCCGCCCCGCGCTGCGGTCCGCCCGCCGGCAGGGGGCGGCATGACGGGGCGGGTCTGGGGGCGGTATCGGTTCGGTGCGGTCCGCCAGGCGGTAGGGGGCGTCATGGCGAGGCGGGGCGGGGCGGGGCGGGGCGCGGGCGGTGGAGCTGCTGGGGGCGGCGCGCGGCGCTGCGGTGAGTGGGGAGGGGGCGCTGCCCCCTGGCGGGCGGGGGGGTGCGCGATGTAGGGGGGGCTGAACAATTAGGGGGTGCAGGGAGAGGCTTTGCGATGGGGGGGCTGAGCAATGCGGGGCTGTGCAATGGGAGAGCTGTGCGATTAGGGGGTGCAGGGAGCGGCTGTGCAACGAGGGAGGAGGGCTGTGCAACAGGGGCGTGCAGGGGGGAGGCTGGGCAGTGAGGGAATGGGGGGGCTGAGCAGTGGAGGAGCTGTGCAATGGTGGGGTGCAGGGAGATGAGGGGATTAAAGGCACGGACTGATGTGCAATGGAGTGCTGAGCAATGAGGGGGCTGTGATATGGGGGAGCTGAGCAATTAGGGGGTGCAGGAAGAGGCTGTGGAACAAGGGAGGTGGTCTGTGTAATAAGGGCATGCAGGGGGGCGGCTGGGCAGTGAGGGAATGGGGGGCTGTGAAATGAGGGGGAGGCTGTGCAATAAGGGGGTGCAGGGAGAGGCTGAGCAATGGGGGTCTGTGCATTGGGGGGGATGAACAGTTAGGGGGTGCAGGNGGGGATGAGCTATTAGGGGGTGCAGGGAGAGGCTGAGCAATTAGGGTGCCTGAGCAATGGGGGGGCTGTGCAATTAGGGGGTGCAGGGAGAGGCTGCAATGAAGGAGGGGGGCTGTGTAATAAGGGTGTGCAGGGGGGACACGGGGCAGTGAGGGAATGGGGGGTCTGTGCAATGAGGGGGTGCAGGGAGAGGCTGTGTAGTGCGGGGCTGTGCGGTGGGGGGATGTGGGACAGTAAGGGGGTGTGGAAAGCGGCTGTGCAATATGGGGGAGCTGTGCAATAAGAGGGTGCGGGGAGGCTGTGCAATGGGAGGCTAGCGCAGTAAGGGGGTGCAGGGGGGGTTGTGCAATGGAGAGGTGCAGGAAGAGGCTGGGCTGTACAGGGGGCTGTACAATGGGGGCTGGTGCAATAAGGGGGTGGAGGAAGGGCCTGAGCAATGAGGGAAGGGGGGCTGTGCAACAAGGGGGTGCAGTGCAGCAAGGGGGTGTGGGAAGAAGCTATGCAATGTAGGGGGCTGTGCAGTATAGGGGGGCATGGGAAGGGTGCTGCTATCTGGAGGGGGTTGCAAGGACACCATGATGGGGAGCAACGTGCGCCAGGGCAGGGACAGGGAGGGTGTCAGGATGGGGCGACTGTGGGGTGAGCTGGGCGGTGGCAGGACAAGGGCCACGGGCGTGGGAGGTGGAGGGACAGGTTTGTCCAGGGGGGAGGGTGACAGTGCTGGGGTGTTGGTGACAGTGCCGCGGTGCCGGAGCTGGTGATGAGGTCTCAGTGACAGTGACAATGCCGGTGATGGAGTGCTGGTGCCAGTGATCAGGTATCAGTGCTTGTGATGGGGCTGTGGAGCTGGAGATGAGGTCTTGGTGATGGTGACGGTGCTGGTGCTGGGGTGTTGGAGCTGGTGGTGAGGGCTTGGTGACAGTGACAGTGCTGGTGATGGAGTTCTGGTGCCGGTGATCAGGTATCAGTGCTTGTGACGGGGCTGTGGAGCTGATGATGAGGTCTTGATGACAGGGATGGTGCTAGTGACGGGGTGCTGGTACCAGGGATCGGGTGTTGGTGCTTGTGACAGGGTGCCAGAGCTGATGATGAGGTCTTGATGACCGTGCTGGGGTGCTGGTGTCGGTGACCTGGGACTGAGACTTGCAGCCGGCGACCCGCAGGGTGGGTGGCGATGGCGTACGACGAGCGGCTGGCCCGCTTCCGCCAGGCCCACCTCAACCCCTTCGACAAGGCCCCCGAGCAGCAGGAACACCCCGACAGGGGGACCCCAGTCCCAGGTGGGTGCTGCCCCCCTGACCCTGCCCCACGGTGAGGGGCAGCGCGTGGTCCCAGCCCCCTGTGGACGCTCACCCCCTTGCAGCCCAGCAGCCGGATCCATCCCCAGGGGACACCGAGGGCACCATGGACCTGGGACTGGCTGAGGATCACTTCTCCCGCCCTGAGGTGATGGGAAAGGGGGAGCAAGGGGCTGGGAGGAGGTGCTTTGGGGTGGGGGGGCTGTTGACCCACTTTGTCTGGGCTGAGTCCTATGGCATCAGGTTTAAGAAGGCCAAGTGCCGGGTCCTGCACTTGGGGCACAACAACCCTGTGCAGCTACAGGCTAGGAGAGGTCTGGCTGGAAAGCTGCCTGGAGGAGAAGGACCTGGGGGTGTTGGTTGACAGCGACTGATCATGAGCCAGCAGTGGCCCAGGTGGCCAAGAAGGCCAATGGCATCTTGGCTTGGATCAGAAAGGGTCATTGGGAACTGGAACAGCTGCCCAGGGAGGTGGTTGAGTCACCTTCCCTGGAGGTGTTTAAGGGACGGCTGGATGAGGTGCTGAGAGACGTGGTTTAGTGTTTGATAGGAATGGTTGGACTCGATGATCTGGTGGGTCTCTTCCAACCTGATTATTCTACAATTCTCTAATTCTCCTCCTCCTCCCTGCAGGGCCTGATCCTGGCCTCGGACGTGCAGCAGCTGCGTCAGGCTATCGAGGAGTGCAAGCGGGTGATCCTGGCACTGCCGGAGCACTCGGAGCGGCAGAAGGACGCGGTGGTGCGGCTCATCCATCTCCGCCTCAAGCTACAGGAGCTGAAGGTGGGGTGAGACTGGGGCCGAGAGGGTCTCCATGGATGGAGGAGCCACTCTGACCTCCCCCACCACCCCAAACCTCTGCAGGACCCCGGTGAGGACGAGCCCAACATCCGGGTGATCCTGGAACATCGCTTCTACAAGGAGAAGAGCAAAAGCGTGAAGCAGATGTGTGACAAGTGTAGCACCATCATCTGGGGCCTCATCCAGACCTGGTACACCTGCACAGGTGGGGCTGGGTCCCCCTCCATCCCGCTCTCTGTCCCTGTCCCCCTGTCACCGTGCTGATGTCTGCCTGTCCCCCTCCCAGGCTGCTACTACCGGTGCCACAGCAAGTGCCTGCCTCTGGTGAGCAAGCCCTGCGTGCGGGCCAAGGTCAGTCACCAGGCTGAGTACCAGCTCAGCATCTGTCCCGAGAGTGGGCTGGACAGCCAGGACTATCGCTGCGCCGAGTGCCGCGCCCCCGTCTCCCTCCGTGAGGCTGTGCCTGCTGCGGTGTGGGGCTGGGAGGGTGTGGGGCTGGGGGAGCTGGAGGGTGTATGGGGCTGGGCTTCTTTGGGGATGGGAGGGAGCTGGAGGTTGGAGCTCTGGGGGCATCTGTGAGCTATGGGGAGCTGGGGGTCTGGTCTGTGTGGGGCTGGGGGGGAGCTGGGGGTCAGGTTTGTGTGTGACGGGGGGAAGGTGGGGGTCAAGGCTGTGTGGGGCTGGGGGAAGGTGATGCTGGGGGGCCCTGCTGTGGTGTGGGGCGAGCAGGTTGTGGTGCGGTGCTGGTGCCAACACGTGTGCCACTGCAGGAGGGGTGCCCAGCGAGGCCCGGCAGTGCGACTACACCGGCCTCTACTACTGCAGCAGCTGCCACTGGAACGACCTGGCAGTTGTGCCTGCCCGCGCCATCCACAACTGGGACTTTGAGCCCCGCAAGGTGCCCCTGGTGCAGGGTGGGGGTTTTGGGGTGCTCAAGGTCTGGGGGGGGAAAGTTACGAGGCAGGTCGTGTCCCGGGGGTGGTGTCCCTGGGTTTGCCTGTGCCTGGTTAGAGGTCACTTGGGGAGCTGAGTCCCTGGGCATGAGGGTGTCTGGATCTGTGTGCCTGGTTAGAGGTCACTTAGGGGGCTGAGTCCCCAGCAATGGGGTCCCTGGGGGTGCCTGTGCCTGGTTAGAGGTCATTTAGGGGGCTGAGTCCCTAGCAATGGGGTCCCTGGGGGCTGCATCCCTGGGTGGAGGTTATTTGGGGAGTACTGTGTCCCCAAGGCTGTGTCCCTGGCGATGGTGTCCCCAGGGTGGTGACAGTGGGGACAGCCCGGTGCCCCATGGGTTGATGGTGACACCGGCGATGGGGGGGCAGGTGTCACGCTGCAGCATGCGGTACCTGGCGCTGATGGTATCGCGGCCTGTGCTGAAGCTGCGGGAGATCAACCCGCTGCTCTTCAACTACGTGGAGGAGCTGGTGGAGATCCGGGTGAGTGCAGTGAGGGGAAAAGGGGGGACCCCCACCCTCCAGGACAGGAGCTTGGGGCAGTGTGGGGTGAGCGGGAAGGGAGATGGAGGCCCTGGCAGCACCTGCTGGGTCCTACGAAAGAGGAACAGGGCAGGAGCTGGGGCAGGGGTGCCGAGACTGCTACAGGGCTGAATTTGAGCCAGCCTAACCTTTTCCCCATAACATCTCTGTCTATCATAATATCTCCCCATAATGTCTCTATCCTGTCCCCAGCCTGTCCGCATCCTATCCCTGTCCCAGTCCTCATCCCATCCTATTTCCTTCCCCCATCCTGCCCCTGCCAGCACCCTTTTCCCTATCTTGGTTTACTTTCCCATCCCTGTCCACATCCTCATCCTACCCCATCCCTGGCCCCATCCTGCCCCTGCCAATGCCCTTAACTCTGTCTCAGTCCCATTCCCATCCTTGTCCCCATTCCCATTGCTGTTCTCATCCTACCCCATCCCTTTCCCCATCTTGCCCCGCCATCACCTTTTTCCCTATCTTGGTTTCCTCTCCCATCCCTGTCCTCATCCTCATCCTACCCCATCCCTGTCTCCTTCCTGCCCCTGCCAATGCCTTCAACTGTCTCGGTCCCTTTCCCATCCTTCTCCCCATCCCCATCCTTGTCCCCATTCCCATTGCTGTCCTCATCCCACCCCATCCCTGGCCCCATCCTGCCCCTGCCAATGCCCTTAACTCTGTCTCAGTCCCATTCCCATCCTGTCCCCCTCCAGAAGCTGCGCCAGGACATCCTGCTTATGAAGCCGTACTTCATCACCTGCAAGGAGGCGATGGAGGCGCGGCTGCTGCTGCAGGTCAGGCTCCGCGTGGGTGACTGAGCCAGGGGGTACCCCGAACCGTGATGTGGTGGCACGGGGCGCAGCGGTGACAGGCCCAGTGGTGACAGGCTGTCCACCCGCAGCTGCAGGACCGGCAGCACTTTGTGGAGAACGACGAGATGTACTCGCTACAGGACCTCATTGACATTGAAGCTGGGCGCCTGAGCTGCTCGCTGACCGAGATCCACACCCTGTTTGCCAAGCACATCAAGCTGGATTGTGAGGTGAGCTGGCAGCGTGGGGCAGGCTCGGCTGTGACTCGTCCTGTGGTGCCGGCATCATGCAAGGGGGCTGGTAGGGAGCCTGATGGGCATCGTCAAGACCCTCTGCCCTCTCCCCATGCAGCGTTGCCAGGCGAAAGGCTTTGTCTGTGAGCTCTGCAAAGAGGGTGACGTGCTCTTCCCCTTCGACAGCCACACCTCTGTCTGCACCGACTGCTCCGCCGTCTTCCACAGGTACGGCATGTGCTGGGGACAGCGGGGGGGGACATGTGTGGCACTGGGGCAAATGCCACAGGGGGCTCAGCACTGTCCCCTCCCCACAGGGACTGCTACTACGACAACTCCACCACCTGCCCCAAGTGTGCCCGGCTGAGCCTGCGCAAACAATCCCTCTTCCAGGACTCCGGCACCGAGGCAGATCCCTAAGCGGGGAGGGGCCACCCCCACGGCTGCTCCCCCCAACTGCCACAGGGTCCTGGGATGGACACGGGCAGCCCCCTGGCTGTTTGGGGACTGGGGGGTAGCCGGGAGACTCTGCTTACAGGGACGATAACGCTGTAACAGCTTGGGGGGTTGCTGCGCCTGGTCCCCAGCTTCTCCCCACAGGCAGGGTGGTGCTGCTGGAGGTGCCAGGATCCAGCAGTTCTCACCATCCCTGCACTGATCCTGCCTGTGGCTGCCACCCTTAGAAGTCGGGGTGCAGGTGGGGATGTGGTGCAGGCAGGGCTCCGGCATGTGCCGGCTGAGCCAGAGCAAAGGGCGATGCCAGGGAGGGCGAATGCACTGTGATTTGACCAGAGAGCCAACCCGACGGGTCCTGGGACCACCAAAGACCTGAGTTGGGTGTCAGGGGGGCGGGAGGCAGGAGCCAAGGGGCCCCTCACACCTCTACACACACTACTGGGATAACGCTGCTGAGGCTAGGGGGGGGCCCCTGTCCTGCCCCGTGGGCACAGCAGCTCCTGGGGGGGCTGTGGCAGCTGGGCAGGTGCCGTGTGGGGCTGCTGCTCCCCCATCGCCCCGTTCTGTAGCATCAATGAGGTGTCTTTGTGCAACCCAGCACTTGTGTCCCTGCTTTGGCTTGGCGGGGTGGGGGGCACTGGTAGGGCAAGAACCAGGGCTGTGCGTCCTCTCGGGGCTGCGGGTGCTGGTGCCGCACGTTGGCACTGTAGGGGAGGGGATGTGGCAGCTACCCCCGCTTTCCCAAGCACCATGAGGGGTTGTGGCCAGTGATGCCTGGTACCAGGTGGGCTCCCTCTGGACCCCTTTCTGGAGCTCCTCTCAGCCACCCTGGTGTCCCCCGTCCTGCAGTGTCCCCCACCCTCCCATCCCCTCCTCCGGTGGAGACGCAGATGGGCAGAGCCGCGGTGGGTCGGTGGGCTTTACCGGAACACAGCGCTGCTACATGAGGACCGGGCACCAGCCCCTCTCCATGGGGCTGGGGATGCTCATCCTGCTCCTGGGAGCCATGTCTGTGCCAACCCCGGCTGTGGCCAGCCCCGTGCCTCCCTCCTTGGGGCTGAGCTCTGCCTCATCCCAGGCTGCTTTTCACAACCCTAGGGACTGCTCCGCGGTGCCTCTGGGTGAGCTGCACGCCCGCAGCACCAGTCCTGCGCCCCGGTCACCCCGGGCTGGGCAGCGGGAATGGGCTCCAATGGTGCTGGGGATGAAGGGAAGTGTCCGGCACTGGTGTGTCCCTGTGTCTGTCCCCTGGCATATCCCCGTGTCCGTTCCCTGGTGCCAGGGCAGCCCCTAGGGCTCCCGCGGCCGCTCCACGGGCAGGAAGGCGTCCGGTGGTCCTGGTGGCAGCTCCGGGTCACTGAGGTGCTTCTTGTCCCGGCCCTGCTCCCGAGCTCGGGTCCAAGAGGGCGAGCGCAGGTACCCAGCCCTCGGCATCACCTGCGGCTGCAGCCCTGCAGGGACAGATGGTTCAGGGCCTACAGACAGACAGATGGACAGGCCGAGGATGATGGCCGCGTTGGCTCACCGCCATGGGACTCTCCGGCTGCGTTCTCCTCATCGGAGTCGGCGAAGACCTCAGCCAGCTCCTGGTCCGACATGTCAGTCAGCTCGGTCAGGTCCAGCAGGTCAAAGTGCACCTCCAGCGAGGAGACGCTGCTCAGGGGCTCTGCGGGCAGCCGGCCGTGCTCGGGGACCCGACTGGAGGCCCCGGGGATGGGCTGCGGGCAGTGGGGGGGGGGGTGGCATTCGGGGAGCCATGGGGGGAGAACGAGGGTCTTGGCGGGGTCAATGACCGGCTAGGGGCAGGCAGGGACCCCAGGGACAAGGAGGGGATGCTAAGGGTAGGCATGGGATACTAAGGCCAGGCAGGGATGCCAAGTGTATGCAGGAGCTGCTATGGCCAGGCATGGGGACCCTAGGGGCTGGCAGGGACCACAGGGACAGGCAGGTAGGAGACCCTGGGGACAGATAGGGGACCCCAGGGACAGGCAGGGATCTCAGAGGCAGGCAGGGACCCCAGGGACAGTCAGGGTAACCCAGAGACAGGCAGGTAGGAGACCCTGGGAACAGGCAAGGGACCCCAGGGAGAGGCAGGGCTGCCTGTGGAGGGTCGCACTCACGTCTGCGCTCGGTGACCTGCAGCAGGCCAGCACTGGGGATGGGGATGCCTCCCTGCTCCTCCGCGGGGGCTTCGGGGGGCTCCTGGGCAGGCCCATGGACCGGGGTCCCCACCAGGTGCTCCGGGGCCAGTGGCTCCTTGCTGAGCTCTGCGATAGCAACACCAGCCGCATGGGTGACGGCAGCTCCACCCCGGGACCCCACCGGGTCAGCGGGACCCCCGGGAGGGGACAGGGGGGCATAGGCAGAGCTGCCCATGGTGCAGCAGCCCCGGTGCTGGCAGCCGCAGCCCCGCACACCCTACCCTGTGCAGCCCCTTTGTGTTGGTGAGACAAAAGCGCAGCCTGTGCCGGAGCCTAGACAAGGGGCGGTTTGTCTCCTCGCAAGAGCCAGCGGGGCCCAGGCTCATGGTTGTGACACCCGTGCGGGGCTGAGCTAGCGATAAGGGTGGGCAGGGGATCCTCTGTGCCCAGGGTGGCATTGGGCACTGTCACACCCGACACCCCAGCCAGCAGCATCCCAGCACCGTGTGCCACCGGCTCCTGTCATCAGTGGGCCACTGGGTGAGGTGGCACAAGAATGGGGCCACCACGGGCTGGGCATCTCCTCATTCCCCCCAGGATGGTGATAGCAGGGCAGGAGATATTAAAAAAGCCCAGGCAGAGGAACAGGGACAGGGAAAAGGACGTTATAGGGGTGTTAGGTTCCTATTGTTGATGGGACAAGCTGCAGGACCCCTGCACCCCTGCCCCAATGCCAGCTCTGCTGCACCCTGACCCCACAAAGTGGGATCAGGCACCCTGCGCTATTGACACCTTCCCTCCAGCTGGAAAACATGTTCCCCACCCCACTCCGATGCTGGGAAGAGCTCCCTGCTGGGGACACGGAATCTCCCTGCATCTGCCCACTTCCACCATCCCAGCCCGCTCGCTGCCACTGGTGCCCAGCCCCGGTGGGTGACACAGTGGTGTCACCATATGGAGCACCAGCAGCCCCCCAGCCCCGCATCTCCCCCGAAGCCCCCACCCACCAGGGTGCTGGTCCCTGCTGCAGAAATCGCCTCTGGCCTCCGCCTGCATGGTCGTGCCGTGCGGTGCCACCGGGCACGCCGCCCCGCTCCAGCTCGGGCTCACCGGCTGCCTGGTGGGGAGCAGGGCCGGCATCAGGGTGCTCTCTGCTGACTCACGTTAAACTGCAGAGCCAGGCAGCAGCCGGCTCCGGCCACCCCACGGGCATCACTTCCATGCCCGGCCAGTGCCTGGCCTGGTGGCACTGTCCCCCTGTGTGGCTCCACAGGGCCCAGAGCCACGGGAGGGCACATCTGGGACTGCCACGGTGACAGTGGCCACAGCACAGCCATGTGCAGGGCACATATGGGAGGAACAGGCGTGCATGGGAGCACTGGCACCACCCGTGTCACCACACAGCACCCCACAATTCCAGGGTTCTCCTGGCTCCACCAGCTGGTCCAGCCCTCCACGTGTCTCCACCAGCACGGGGGACCTTCTCCCTGCACCCGACATCCTCACCCAGCTATCCCCCTCCTGCACCCCGTACTCTGCCCTGGCGCCCCATTGCACCCCTGGGCACCCTGCTGCACCCCCATGGCCACTAGGCACCCTACAGTCCACTGTGGCCACCCCACAGCACCCCCAACCTCCTGGGCACCCCTCTGGGCACCCCCTCTATGTCCACTGTGTCCCCATGTCCTTGGGACCCCTGCATCCACCCAGCCCCATCCCAGACTCCTGCACATGCATGTCTGCTCGGACACCCCCATGCCCCCTCCCCAGCCCC
The DNA here is from genome assembly GCA_013389865.1 of Piaya cayana. Classification (NCBI taxonomy): domain Eukaryota; kingdom Metazoa; phylum Chordata; class Aves; order Cuculiformes; family Coccyzidae; genus Piaya; species Piaya cayana. Next base: position 43,683 of record WAAB01007532.1, on the reverse strand, counting down.
TCTGCCCGTCCCCGTGCCAGAGTTGTCCCTCTCTGCCCCTCTTCCCTTTCCATGTGGCTGAGCACCCCCAGCATGGCCCCACACATGCTGCCGGGCGCACATTGGCACACCCCCCCCTTGCATAGACACCCCCTGCACCCTCTCTTGTGCCCCCCACAATCCCTGTACACACCCTCTGCACCCCTTTTGCACCCCCCGCACCCCTCCTTGCACACAGAGCCCCCTACCCTGTATCCCCCTTGCACACACAGCCCCACACCCTCCCTTGTACAACCCCTTGCATGCTTGTATGCACCCTTTGCACCCCTCCTTGCGCACACCCCCCTGAAACCCCCTTGCACACAATCCCCACTGTAGCCCTCTAGCACCCCACTTTTGCACACCCACCCCAATTCCATACAACCCCCTGCATCCCTTTTGAACCCTCCATCCCCATGCATACCCCCCCACACCCTCCCTTTGCACATACCCCCCATCCCTGCACACCTCTCTCATCCCTCCTTGCACAGCCCCCCTACCCTGCACCCCCTTTGTACATCCCCCTGCAACTCCCTTGCACACACAGCCCTGCACCCTCCCTTGCACAACACTCGAATCCCTGTGCACACCCCCTGCACCCCCTTTTGCACAAACACCCCCCCGCACCCCACTTTTGCACACCCCTCCATCTCTCTACAACCCCCTGCATCCCCTTTGTACCCTCCATCCCCATTCACCCCCTGCACCCCGCTTTGCACAGACACCCCCTCTAGCACCCCTCCTTTGTATACCCCCCATCTCCATACACCCCCCTCCACCTCCCTTGCACAGACACCCCCTCAGCACCCCTCTAGCCCCCCTCTTTTGCACACCCCCCCATCTCTGTACAACCCCCTGCGTCCCCTTTGTACCCCCCATCCCCATACACCCCCCTGCACCCCCCTTTCCACAAACACCCCTCCCGCGCCCCTCTTTTGCACAACCCCCCATCTCCATAC
>WAAB01007532.1:22943-35092 GCA_013389865.1 Piaya cayana | reverse complement strand
GAGGAAGCTGGAGATCTCTGAGGTGGAGGAGAGGAAGAACAGCCATATCAACGAGATGCTGAGGAACCACGAGAAGGCTTTCAATGACATTAAGAACTACTATGATGATGTCACACACCAAAACCTGGAGCGCATCAGCTTGCTGAAGGTACTGTCTGCCCCAGTTGCCACAGCTTGCCTGGCCTGCAGTGTCACCCTTCCCCTAATGGGCAGGTCTTGTGAGGATTTCACCTGGATCTGGCAAGATTCCAGGTGGCAGCGTAGCTACTGCTGGTCTCCTGGGAGCTGTACAGCATTACATGAGCAAAGCTTTTATGCATAGGAAGCTACGCCTTGGCCAGCAGCAGGAGGGTGTCTGGATGGTGTGGGAAGCTCTGAGGAGCTGGGCAGCCCCTAGGAGTTGGCACTTGTGTTTCCCAAGAACAGGATCAGGTGGAGGAGATGAAGAAGAGAGAGAATCACTTGAGGAGGGAGAGGGCAGAGTTGCTGCTCCAGAACAAGCAGCTGAAGGAGACGTCAGAGCAGGCCCAGGAGCAGGTGTCTGAACTGCAGAAGAAGTTTGCTCACTATGAGGAGAACAAGGAGGCCCTGAAGGTGAGTGGCTAGTCCTGGCCTTTCCCAAGTCACCCTGACTGTTTCCTGGAGGGAGTCACTCTGCAGTGACCTCTGCTGCTCCACTCGGCCAGATCACCGAGCAAAGTTCTTTGAGTGATTTTCAGTTTAGCTGGGTGTTTATAAGATCTCAGATGGGACTCCCAGGTCTCTGGCAGCGAGAGGCAAGAGCAGGCCCTGCTGCAGAGGGACAAGTGGGTTGGTGTGGGTGCTGACTGCTTTTTCTCACCTATATCTCTTTGGTGGTTGCTCTCCTTCCTTGCCAGAACATATCCCCGACACCTCCCAGAGAACCCCATGCTCTTTAACCATCCCTCCCCATTTGCAGAACTCTAAAGCCTGTCTGAAAGTCACCCAGAAGGAACTGAAGGATCTTCAGTGGGAACACGAAGTGGTGGTGCAGAGGTTCAGCAAGGTGAGAGCTGTGGGTGGGTCTGGGCGTTCCATTTCCCTCTCCAAACCCTGTCCCCTCTGCAGAGGGCTGGGCACAGGGGCTTAGCAGAGAGTTTAAGCTTAGCCGAGGGCTTTTTGAAATTCTAATCCAGAGCTGTGTGATAACTGCTGCTTCCAACAAAGCTTCTCACAGCTTTGGCATCTCCCACGGTCAGCAGACAAGCCTGGCCTTGTGTTTTGCTAAGCAATCATGCACGCTTCGGTGGTCTCCTCCTGGCCTGCGAGGGGCTGGCTGTGCAGCAGTTTGGGGGCAGAGCTGTGAGGAGAGATTGTCATGGGCCACCACCCGCAGCCAAAGCTTGTCCCCTTCTTCTGCCAGTGTTGGGGGTCCCTCCACTTGCTGTGTTGGAGCAGCTCAGGATGAGTCCTGTTGACTGAGTTCTTCCAGACCCGGCCTCTTCCCCCACCAGTGAGCTCAGATAAATCTACTGAGGCAGGAGACAGCTCATTTGCAATTCGTAGAAATCCCCGGGAACATGAACATTGATCTGAGGCCTCGTTAACAACCCATCATTAAGGCAGCAACGTATTCAGTGAATTCAGAAGTAGGCTGTGGAGGAGAGATTGTGTCCTAATTAGGACACTTCTTAACTAGCTGTGAGCCAGGGCCTTGTGCCAGCCGCGAGGAGGAGAGGAGAGACCCCCGTGAGCCATGGGGCCCTCTCTGAGGTCTAAACCAGTGCAATCAGCCCGTTCTGCTGCTGGGGCGTCCTGAGCCCCGAGGGGAGGAGGAGGCAGGAGCGCAGGTGCTGAGGAGGTGCCAGCTGTGGAGCGAGGGAAGCTGTGCTCCAGCACCTGCATTCCCCGTGGGCTGCAGATGCCGTGGGGGATGGCTGGGCTCTCGCTAGAGCAGGCAGAGCCGAGTGGCCAGTCCTGTTTGCTGCTTGCCCTGGATGGCTGCCAGCCCAGGGCTTCCTGAAAGCGGTGTGAAGGCCTTGCTGTCTTTGGGAGCAGGTGCAGGCGGAGCGGGATGAGCTCTATCAGAAGTTCACCAAAGCCATTAACGAGGTGCAGCAGAAGATGGGCTTCAAGAACCTGCTCCTGGAGCGCAAGCTGAAAGGACTCCACAGCATCCTGGAGAGAAAGGAAGTGGAGCTCAGTGAGGTCTTGGCAGCCTCCAACCTTGACCCAGGCGCCCTCTCATTGGTCTCGCGGAAGCTGGAGGTACCATGCGCTGCCGTGGGGCCCAGTGGAGGCTGCCCTTGGTGGGGAGAGGCTGCTCTGGGGTGAATGCAGACCTTGGAGTGTCTGAGCCCCCATAGCTGTAACTGCCATGTCACTCATTTCCAGCACTCCCAGGGTCACATGTGATGCTGCAGGGCCCTCCAGCTCTCCCTCAGGGATGGAGCATATGTGTGTCAGAGTTTGTCACTGATCTCTCCCTCAGGCGGCGCCTGTTTTGAGGAGCAGGGCCTGAGGCTGAGCCGCTGCGTGAGCTGTGCTCACCAGCTCTGTGCTGCCAAACATTCAGCTGTGTGCGGGACCCTTCAGCCAGCTGGGTGCTCTGTGCACGGAGAGTGACAGCCAGTGAACCTCACCCAGCCTCTTTGGCTGCAGAGAGAGTGTAGACAGGTTCCCAGGGGCTTTGCGATGTCTGCTGTGCTAAAAATACATGTGCAGAAAGCCTCAGCACAGAGGCTCAGAGACCCACATTCCTGGAGCCTGCTGCAGCCGTAACTGGAGAAGCATCACTTGCTTTAGATTGGGTTGAGACACAGGGGACATGGGTTTCATGCTCAGCTCAGTCACTGCACCAGTGCCGTCCCACTCATCCCGTGCCAGCCCAACCCCTTCCAGGTCCCCTCTGTGGTGGGTGGCAGTGAAGTACATGGACATCCTCTTGCCAGGGTGCTGTGGGGGTGTGCGCAGCAGCCGCCAAGGCTCTGGAGCCATAGGATGGGGCAGAAGATGTGTCACCTAGGAGCAGGTGCCACAGCAGCAGGAAGAAAAACACATTCCTGGGAAGGTGTCACGGCGTCAAGCTCTCCCGCAGCTGCTAGGGTCCTGGAATTCCTTTGCTCAGCTGCCTCCAGCGTCTTCCAGGGAGCCTCTCTCCCTGTAATTCCCCTGGTGCCGGCAGGGCGGTGCTGCCAGAGCAGGTGCTGCCACCACCCTGCCTTGCAGTGGGGCTGATGATAATGGCAGGTGGCAGGGCCATGGTGGCTTTTGTGTTGTTGGTCCAGGAAGTCCCTTCCCCTCCGCTTGGGGCTGGCTGTTCCTGGCAGTGCTGGATTGAAGGGGGCAGGGTGGTGGCCCCCTTCCAGGCCATGCTGCGAGCTGCTCCACTCCAGCCAGGCTCCAGAGCTACCTCTGCCACTGTGCAGCAGCTCCAATGTGTGCTCTGCCGTGCTTCTCCCACCTGCAGCGTGGCCACCATGCCCCTGGGGCTGGGCAGCCACTGCCTGACGCGCTGTTTCCCTTTGCAGGATGAGCTTGGTTCCAAGGATGACACCATCAAAGACCTGCAGCTCCAGCTGGCCCGAGCCTGCAAGGTGAGGGAAGGGGCCGGGACTGCTGTCTCCCCAGGCTGGGGCTGGGGGCTGTTGGGTGGTGGCTGCAGCTTGGGTGGCATGGGAGGGGGACCTTCTGCTTGAGGCCATGCATGGAGCGCAGGAAAGGGAACTTGCAGCAGGCCGACTGAGCTGCGTCTTGCCCTGTGCCAGGTAAGACCCAGCCCAGGCTGCAGTTTCCCCTTGTCCACCCTGCGAAGGAAGGTGGGTTGGGATACCCTGTTGCTGTGGAGGGAGCTGGTGCCCGGGCATAGAGGAGCTGGACTGGAGCTGGACTTCAAGCTGACCATGGGTTGCTTCTCTTGCAGGCACACAATGACATGCTGCAGGCATTCAAGGGAAAGCTGACAGACTTTGGGATCCCCCTGGACAACCTGGGCTTCAAGCCCTTGGAGAGCCCCGTGCTGGGGCAGGAGATGGGACAGGGCCCTGCAGGACTTGTTTCTGTCCCCAGCTGACACTGGCCAGCACTGAGGGATCTGCTGTGCTAGGCACGGAGCCAGGCTGTGCTTCGTGCCATTAAACAGGTCCTAGCGAACCGTTTGCAGGACCTGGAGGACCTGCCCGCTCTTGCCTTGGGGGACACCAGCCACAGGCAGCAGCCAGGTGGTTCAGCTCTGACTGAGCGGTGCCAGTGCAGCCCAGGACCACAGCTCATCCCAGTGGGCTCCCAGCATCCCACCCGCTGGACCGGACCCCCCTGCCTCCCGCCCTGCCTGCAGGAAGGTGATTTTTTGAGACAAACATGTTGTTTGAAGCTTTAACAGTGTTGGTGGCATAGTTTCCTCCATCCCAGGGAGAGGACATGCTTTTCCCCTAACTGCCACGGTACGTTGTGTAGGAGTAGGGGCTGATCAGCAGCGGGACATGCAGCTTCTGGGCCGGGTCGGTGATGGTGAAGACAACCTGGGGGAGAGTGAGGAGGCAGCGGCTGGGAACCCCCTCTAGTGGGGCTTATCTAGCCAGAACCAGGCCCTGAGGGATGCTCCGAGCAGAGCCGGCAGCACTGCAGGAGGGAGGTTGGGGTGTGCAGTTCACACAGGACACCCAGACCCTGGCTCTGGTCCCCCCATGGTTTCAGCTGGATCCTGTGGCCCCCATCCCCTGCTCCCCACGTTCTATACCTCCACAAAGGGGTAGAAGCTGACGTGCCCTAGTCCCTTCCAGTACGCCCCCGTCTCAAAGTGCAGCTTGTAGGTGCCAGCCTTGGCCTGTCCTGGAGCCAGGGGCAGCTGGCAGCGCCCATCCTTGTCTGTCCACCTGAAACCAGAAGGAACAAGTGAGCTGTGCCATGGTGGCTGTCCCTGGCTCTGCTGCCAGCAGCTTCCAGGACAAAGGCTGGGCAGCCTCTCCTGGCAGCTGGCTGGTTCGGGGGAGCTGGGCAGCAGCAGCCTCTGCCTGTTTTGCTGCTGCTGGCTCTCCTACCTCTGCTCCAGCTCCATCCACTGCAGCCCTGGCTCCAGCAGCTGGGCCAAGCGGATGGCGACGCTGGCTGCTGGCAGCCCCGTGGTCGTGTTCAGCACGTGGGTGGTCAGGGAGCCGTTCGCCATCTCCGTCATGCCTTCAGCCTGGGGCAGAGGAGTGAGTGGGGCTGGAATGTGTCCAACAGCACTGTCTGCCTCTCTCATCTGCCATGCTACAGCCGGCAGTACCACAGCCAGGCCCACCCGGCCACCCCCAGCCCCTCTCTGGAGGGGCTCTTGCCCACCTTGCCTGTGTGCCCCCTCCCTGCAGCACTGGGCTGCATACGTGGAGTGGGACCGGCCCTTGCTGCCATCCCAACAATGGGCCTTGATACTGGAGAGGCACAACAGCGAGTGAGGCTGCCTGGCTGCTTACCTGGCTCTCCTCCATCCTGCTCAACCAGGGGCCTGAGGCTGGTGGCGCTGTGCAAAATGCCATCCCCTGCCCAAGCCGCCTTGCCTGCTGCCTCTTCCCACGGTGCTGGTCAGGCTGGATGCTGCTATCCCAGTGCAGAGCTGCACCAAGACTGGGCGCTCCTCCCTGACTGGGCCGAGCCAGAGCAGGTGGCTTCACCCTGGGAGGTGCATCCAGGAACTCTGACGGCACCTTTGCTCCACCAGCACCATGGCCCTGGGGCTGGTGGAACAGAGCCCAGTGGGATGTTGGGGTGCCAAACCAGGAGGAGCTGTGGCAGAGCTGCCGTTCCAGCCTCACCTCTTTCCCTGGAAAGCACCTGGGGTTCGTTGATGCTGTGGTGGCTGGGTATGTGAGAGCTGCCAGGAACAGGCAATGGATTGACCTTGGTCACGTCCTGCTGGGAAAAGCTGAAAGCCAGCCCGTAATGCACAAGTAGATGCCCATCTGCCACCACCAGCCTGGGAGGGTCCCACACAGGGGCCCAGTGCACAGCTTACTGCTCCTAGCATCCTGGGTTCTGCTGGAAATGACTCCATGGCATCCTGAAGAGAAAGGAGCTCAGTGAGGTCTTGGCAGTCTCCAGCCTTGACCTGGCCACCCTCTCCTTAGTCTTGTGGAAACTGGAGGGACTGTGCACTGTCGGGGGCCCTGTGGAGGCTGCCCTTGGTGGGTAAAGGCTGCTTTGGGGTGTGTGCAAACCCTGGAGCATCTGAGTCCCTGTCCTACACAGCTGTAGCTGCCACGTCACTCATTCCCAACACTCCCAGGGTCACGTGTTGCTGCAGGGCATTCTGGCTTTCCCTCAAGAATGGAGCATGCAGGTGTTGGAGTTTGGAATTAGAAGGAAGTGGTGTATTATACTGATAATCTTAAATATAGTAAGTTTAGTTGTTTTATTTTTCTATAAATGTCAATAGCATTTTACTACTTGACATTCTACATCGGGTTCTTACTTCCCTGGATAGTATTGTTGAATTACTTGCATTTTACATTGTAGAATTTCCTTAAAAAAAAAGGGGTCCCAATTAGTAAATTGTTATATATGTACATATAGAATCATAGAATCGTAGAATGGTTTGGGTTGAAAAACTTCTAAATGCAACAGAATGGCGGCCTGTTCTACAGCATCCAACTACTCCAGTTTTAATCTTACCCCTTCCAGACAGAGCAGGAGATACTACTGCTGCTCTTGATAACCCCTTCCTTTAAAAGATTTGCTCTGTAAGGAAAAAGCAGATGTGTCTTTTCCTCTAAGAGTGGTGAGGCTCTGGCCCAGGTTGCCCAGAGAAGTTGTGGCCGGCCCATCTCCAGAGGTGTCCAAGGCCACATTGGATGGGGCTTGGAGTAACCTGATCCACTGGGAGGTGTCCCTGCCTGTGACAGGGGGATTAGAATCTTTAAGGTCCCTTCCTACTTTCCAGCAGGGTCCTTTTTTAAAGACAAGATATTTCCTGGTCTAGAAGACATTAAGCCTGTGCTTCGGGGTTACTTTTTTCCTATGTACATTCTCATTATTTGCAGAACAAGGGAGAGATGTGTTTGCAGTGTTTTACCACTCCTGTGTTGGCTGTTAGAAATGCGGTGTCACACTATCCTCGTTTGTGTTCAAATCATCTCTAGTAAAATGCTGTTAAAATTGAAAATACATGGATTTTCCCTGGCAACTCTTAGATGCTTGCCAATCCATGAACGAGACCAGCTTTCAAAGAGGTAAGTTTTCATATTTTTGCACTGTTCACATGGTATAACTAAGTTCTATCCCAAATGTTTAATTTTAAGCATTCTAAGTAAGTGTTTGTTAGGGTGGGGGCTTGAACAAGGGTCACATAGACTCTGCTCTAGGTTTTCTTATCAGTAGGGAGTGCTGCAATGCTGCTGCTGAGGAAAACTAACTCTGTTGAGAAAGCAGATGAAAAGACAGCAATCCTGACTGCTGGAAGAGCGCAAGAAGAGTTTCAGGAGTTGGGGAGAATAAAGCAACAGTGATGTTAAAAAATGAGCCAATTCTGTGAAGCGAGGTCCTCGCCCCCTTTTTGGTAAAACACCAAAACTGGGGAAGCTTGCAATGTGGTTTTTTTTTTTTTTCTTGTAGGAAAACCTGTTTGTGAGACTCACCCATGCAGTAGAACTTCATATTCCCAGTAGTATGATTTTTTTTCAGAAACAATTTCCACAGCAGTCCTACAAAATGCTGTCAAAAGCCAGGGTTGGGAACTGAAACTCTTCTTTCTCCTTGACACGCAGACTCAAGTTGGATGCTGGTTCTATAGCACATTATCATGTCCCATCTTGAGATAACTTGTGCTGCACGGGCAAGCAATTAACCACTATTTTCTGTCTCATAAGGGGTACACCCCCTTCCCCTTCTGTTTTTTTCTGTCTTTTTTCTGTCTTTTCTCTGAGACTCTCCAGTTTTGGCAATGAAATTAAAATCTCAGGATTTTTCTCAGCTTGTATTAACTTTGGAAATTGCTTCCTCTCTTTCACAAGTAAGGAAAGGCTTCTGCACCCAAAAGTTTGTTTTTGTTTTCCGTATTCTATGTTAATTCCCACTTCAAAATTAGCTTTTATGAGCATTACTCATGAACTTAGTGAAAAACAGCTGAGGGGTAAGATGAGAGGTGGGCAATGGCAAACCTGTTGTGAGTGTAGCAGAGGGAAGAGATAGGAAGGGTTGTCTTACTTAAAGGTCTGAATGCAATTTTAAAGCAGCAGTGTACAAGATTGTCTGGAAAGTAGCCTAACTAGCTCTTAGATGAGAAGCCTAATTATACCCAATTACCTGTTTGGTAGGAAGACGGCTCACTCTTGCTTTTATGTCAGCTTTAGCTACATTTGATAAATAAGTAAACTGTAGCAACCAAAGCTGATGTTACCATTTTCTGCTCATGAATTTGTAAAAATTCATAAAAATACACCTGTGCATTCTGTTTTTTATGCTTTTGCAAAGAAGTGTGAAAGATACACGGTTATGTTGTGTTGTGTCATATACCATACGTATATTGAGCTTGATTTCAGCTCTGCCAGGCAGTTTTATGCTCCTACTGGCCTGAAAGTCTGAAGACAAAACTGGCAACTTGGTTTATTATTTCTGAAAAGAGAACAGGGATTTTCCAGAAAAGTTGGAACACCTCCTGTCTGTGCCATTAACTGTTCAGAGAACATTACTGGTATTGCTTAATTTTATGTGATAGTATTTATAGTGTAGACAGTGTATTCGAGGAGTCGGTGTTCCTGATGTGGGTAACCACGAGATGGCAGCATGGATTAAACCTAAGTGGACTCAAAAGTGACCTGCTGGCTTTTGCTCACTGTGATCAGCCACTCTGCCAGCTTTGGCTGTGGTAGAAAGTACTAGAAAGATAATACTGATCCTACTGTCACTCTGGGTGTGAACAGCGTAATTGTATTGAAACATCATAGTCAAACGTAGGTCAAAACCACATATATTGTCCAGCCCCGTTCAATGTCTTTATCAACAACCTGGATGAAGGCATTGAGTGCACCCTTAGCAAGTTTGCGGATGACACTAAGCTGGGAAGAAGTGTGGATCTGCTGGAGGGTCGGGAAGCTCCAAAANTGGGTCCCTCACCACAAGAAGGATGTTGAGGCTCTGAAGCGAGTCCAGAGAAAAGGAATGAAGCTGGTGAAGGGGCTGGAGAACAGGCCCTATGAGGAACAGCTGAGAGAGCTGGGGGTGTTTAGCCTGGAGAAGAGGAGGCTGAGAGGAGATGTCATTGCGCTCTCCAACTCCCTGAAAGGAGGTTGTGGAGAGGAGGGTGCTGAGCTTTTCTCCCAAGTGACAGGGGACAGGACAAGAGGGAATGGCGTTAAGCTCCGCTAGGGGAGATTTAGGCTGAACGTTAGGAAAAATTTTTTTGCAATTACAAGATTCAGCTCCCTGCTAAACTGCGAGGGGCACAAGTTGGTTTTGAAAGCTAGAAGACGGAATTATTTTAGCTGAAAAATAAATAGATCCATATCATCCCAGAAATGGATCACCATATGCAAAACCAGGAATTTTTATTTCCAAGTATAGCCGGATCCATTCAGTTGTCCCATTATACAGTAACTGAGCACAAACATTTCCCCAACATTGCCATCAAGTCTGGATGCCCAGGCACAGGAATGAAGCAAAAGAAATATGGGGCTTGAAAACTCAGCCATTACATTAAAAAAAAACCAAAACAATTTTTTCCAGAAACCATTGTTCATCCTTGTGTCTCTTCAGGCATTACATGTCCTGCATGCAGTGTGACAAATAATGCTCTTTTTATTCAGCTTCTATTTATATCTCCTTTTCCATTGCAGTGCATTTGCTCCCTGTGGTTTCAATAATGTTCAGCTGTGGTCTGTGAGGGGTTTGAGCTCTGCTATCTGGTCCCACTCCTTTGGCATTCTGTTTGCTCCAACCTACACACGCCTCCTCTTTCACATAAACCATGGAATTCATTTGAAAAGCAGACTTGCAGTCCTTCAACCTGCTTTGTGGTTGAACTTCCAGGGCCCTTGGAGAGGGACCCTGTGCTGCTGAGAAAGCTCTCATGAGCGCAGTTGGGGTTCCTGTGTTACTTGTCCTTGCATAACACGTCCATGCATGCACTCTTACAAACATATGCAAGCACTTCTGTCCTGTTTTGCTCTAGTAAACAGTTTTCCACTCTGCAGCCTGCAGAGATTAGGTGCAGAAAGCAGCTTTTCTGCCTTTAGAATTTGTTACTCAGAGGATTTCTGGGCAAACAAAAGATCCAGTGACATGTCTTTCTGCTGTTCTTCAGAGTGAACGAGCTGGTAGCCCAGCAGGTCCATAGCATCCTTGCAGACATTTTGCACATTCTGTATTTTTTCAAAGGGAAGGGCATCCCTCCAGGCCTGGGATACTCTCAGTGCATCTCTGGACTCAATATCAAAAGCCTGTGTACCTTGCCCCTTCCCATGGGTGATGTTGTGCACCCACTTCTGAAGTTCTGGTGTGAAATGGAGTTCTGCAAACCTGTACATCTGAGCAGCCTTTGCCAGCGGGTCTCTGACGATGTCTTCATAGCGAACTAGCAAGTAGCGGTCTCTCATGGAGCTGGGAAGGAGCTGAGTGCCTGCCTTGTAAATGTCGACATGGCTTTTGCAGATCACTTGCATTGCGCTGTAGGGCTCCGTTTCTTTTGTTGTCTTCTGGGACCGCACAACAATGTTGCTGTCACGTTTCAGCTCAAACTCTGACTTCTCTCGGGACCTGAACACAGCCCGAGGGTCACGTACCAAGTGAATGATTTTAAGGTTCAGGGACGGATCAGTGAGAAGCGGGTAGAGAACTTTCAGGTCAAAGAACCGAACCTCCTTGATGACGATATGGCTGTAGGTCTTACAAGCTTCCTCCACCTTGCTGAATGGGTATTTGCTACACATTGTCTTGCAGGTGCGTGCACTGATAATGTCATTGCGACTGAACGTGTCGCAGGCAGGCGGGGAGCACAAGGCTCGGCTTGTCTCCCACTGAAATAAATCAGACTTTTGCTTCTGGCTAGACATGTAAATATCAAACACGGACATGTCACACAGAAAGGCCGACCTGACTAGGTCCCGCACTGCCAGTTGTAAGACTTCAGCAGTGTTCTGGTACATCCTAACCCACACATGCCATGCAGGCTCCATCAGGTAGAAGACACTGGGGTGCTGGCTGAAGATTTGTCCAGTGAAGGAAGATCCTGACCGCCAGGAGGAGAGAATGAGGATGTGGACTGGAGAAGATTTGTCTCCCGTGAGGGCATTGTTGCTGCAAGGTTGGAATTGGAAGTGGATCAAAAGGAAGGACAGAAATACCAGCAACAGGAGCACTGGCATCCTTCTAGGCTTCATCACGTTTGTGAGGGACCTGCAGAGACAGAGAAAGTTCAGCATCACAAGATCGTGAATGAGGAAGGATGAGGCACATCAGACTCCTGCCAGTCCCTCTGCATGCTCAGGGTTTTGGAAAGCTGCCACATTACCCGTGATACTGTGACAACTACAGCACAAGGTGTCTTTGGGAAGGACATAAACCCTACAGGGATGAAAGTTTTCTGCAGCAAGAACACTGTTTGTCAGTAAGATGTTCGAATGCAGCCTTAGAAATTCACTGAGAAACTTGTCTGCACTTCTATCAAAGTTCAGGAGTTACTTCACTGTATCAGAATATGTCAGCAAGCACAAATCTGTACACAGTGTAGAAAATCCCTGCAGACATGAGCCTGGCATTTTTTATGGAGGAAAAATGAAATTAAGAGTTTTTATGGAGAGTTCCACATTGTTAACTTTTAAAGTCCTGCTCTGACCGTTGTTTACAGTTATTTTTATGCCAGAATGCTGTAAAAATACACTGTAGGCCTCCATTTCTTTTCATAGAATCATAGAATCACCAGGTTGGAAAAGACCCACTGGATCATTGAGTCCAACCACTCCTGTCAATCACTAAACCATGTCCCTCATCACCTCGTCCACCAGTCCCTTAAACACCTCCAGGGAAGGTGAATCAACCACCTCCCTGGGCAGCTGTTCCAGTGCCCAATGACCCTTTCTGTGAAAAAATTTTCCTAATGTTCAACCCGAACGTCCCCTGGCAGAGCTTGAGGCCAGTCCCTCTCGTCCTGTCCCCTGTCACTTGGGAGAAGAGGCCAGCTCCCTCCTCTCTACAACCTCCTTTCAGGTAGTTGGAGAGAT
>WAAB01007532.1:0-22466 GCA_013389865.1 Piaya cayana | reverse complement strand
CTCTGTCACTGTATGTGCATAAAATGGCTTGTTTTTCTAATCTAACTGCTATACATTAATTTTGAGCTTAGGGTTTATAAGGCAGCAATTATAATTTCTCAAAGCTAGGATAATCACCAGCGTGACTGTTGCAGTAGTTGCTACCACGATATGAATTTTATTTTAGTAATGTCTTGCAAGGATGGGGCTCTACATTCAGTGAGGGACCATGTGCTTCCAGTCTCCCGGAAAGAAACTCCCTGTTTTTTTTTTTTGTGGTTATAGAAGTGGGCAAGAAGCTGATTCAGGTCAACATTTGGACCAAGCCTTAGAAGACCTGCAAACAAAGACTGTTGTAAAAACAAGTTATATATCAGCTTCTTCCTTGCCAATGAATTCAGCAGTGTTTACCAAAAGTCCTGGCTTCCGAATGAACTTTGATGATATCACCTCCATCTGGCACCATTAATGTCATTATTCTAACTCCTGGCAGAATTCCTGGACGATAGCCAGAAGCTCTTAATTGAAAAAAACTCCGTTGAGTAGACTTTAAAGCTAACATTAAGATATCCAAGCAGGTTTAAAACCGTGTAAATCATTATTTCTCTGGAAACTTGTGTATGAATAGTCTGAGTCAGAGAGAATGGATTCAGGGTTTTTAGGAAGCAAATATGCACTTTTATCTCAAACCAAACCAGGGTGGGACAGCAAGGTGTTCTGAACATGTCATAAAATACACAGACCATGCCTGTAACTTGGTGTTTTCCAGAAAAATGGCCTCGTGAGGCCACAGCTTCAACAGCTTCTTCCCTTACAGAAGAAGTAGTGAGGGTTGTTGGCCTGACCAGTCTGTTCCACAGGGAGGGAGAAGGACTGAAGTGAGTTGTTTGCGCCAGGTGAGGTGAGCAGAGGAGCAGCAAAGAGCTGTAGAGGTTCTGTGAGACATTGCCTAATATGAAAGAAATATTAATTACCTGACTGTGTTTTTCACCACTGTATTTTTTGATCATGACTGCTGAACTCAGGTCTTAAGCCTTTCGCCGTATTTTCCCTACAGCAAACATCAAGAGTTGTAAGCTATCCAATTAATTTCAGTTGTAAAAGTGAAACATCAAGCTCTCACAGAGCTGCAGAGTAAAGATCAGCCCAGAATGACTGAGACAACCTCAGCTGCAGAAAAAAAAAAAGGTACGTTGTTGCTGTCTGCTGGCAGAGAGATGAGCCAGGATTTGGCTGAGAGCAGAAAGAATCTCAAGGCACCAAGGATGAAAAACGGAAACTACTGAAAAATATACCTATCCGGTGCCACCGTGTTGAAGTCTCCCACAGCACATGCATAAGAACGCAAAGAACTGGGATCTACCTGCTGAGCAGCTGGAGTCTCCAAAAAAGTTAAGAGTTTTAAGCTTCTCAGAAACATGGGAGCCTTGGAAAAGCTTGACCCAGGCAAAGAAACGGCAGTATAGAAAGCAGCAAGCAGCCCAAGGGAAACACACCCACCAAACACACTGTAAGCGTGGGCAGCATGTCCCCAGGGTACAGAGTTGCTGAACCCACGCGTATCTGAGAGGGCACAGCCCAAAATACCTCTGACCGAGTGCTTTACACGCCTGTCCCCCTTCCAGACCTATACAGACCCCTCACTGCTGTAGTGGCAGTAAAGCAGCAAAGAGAATCTGGTTCTGGGGAAGCCCCAGACACTGATCTTTCATCACACAGATGGTTCCTCACAGTTTTATCAAATCCTCCTCCAGTTTGGCCTGATAATTAGAAGCAGCACCTGCCCATTCAAAGGAGAACAGACAGCATGACTGTCACGAGCGGGAAATGCTGAGAAGAGACGCTGAGGACACAGTCTGGAGAAGCAAGAACTACCCTTTTAAGCCAGACCAACACCTTCTTTCTGCAGGAGGAAGTGTAGCAAATTCACAGAATCACTAGGTTGGAAAACACCCGCTGGATCAGTGAGTCCAACCACTCCTATCAAATTTATCCTATCAATTTACTGGCATCCATATGTTTACAGTGTTTTACAAAACTTATCTCCCAGTTCAGGCTGCTGGACATGAGCAATGAATACAGTTCTGGGCACCAGCGCATCCGCAGCAAATACCAAGAAATGGCTGAAAAATCTCACCTTAACAAATCCTCTGGGAGCGCCACCAGATCTGGTTCAAGCAAAGCTGCCCTCACACCCATATGCTGCTGTGGTACACGCTCCTCCATGCAGCCGCGTGAGCTGCTGTGTTTTCACGTGCTGGCACGCCACCTTCATGCCAGGCTTTTATATATATACACCTGTCCTCTGCTCTCACCTATAGCTGTGCCTGCTCCCTCCTGTCCCCTTCATTTGTGTAAGTCTCAGCTCCAAGACTGGCTACCCTACAGTGCCCGCCTACTTTCATAAGCCTTAAAATAGAGATCTCCACCCTGCTCCAAGCAGCCACGCATGGGAATGGCAGTTTCTTGCAGGGGCACAAGTGACCGAACGCTCCTAGGAAAGCAGAAGGGCCAGAAAATTCATGGAGATGATTAAGAGGTGTTTTTACGTTGAGTCCTATGGCGAGCCCCAGAAGAGACTGCTCTCTGTAAGAGGAGGAACAGGGATGTCTGTGGTGTCAGGGCAAAGGACACACAGGGATCTTTGCGGCAGGGAGGACCAGCTCGCCACCAGGATTGCAGAGATGGGGCAGAGCTGCCTGCCCTTGCTCTGGCTGCTTGCGGTGTTATCAGGAGATGCAGAGCCACTTGAAATCTTTTTAACTCTTTTGGGTCTGTGCCTCGCTTGAGTTAAAGGTTTAGGGGCTGGTAAGGAAAATTGTGTGAAAGGAGAAACTGTGAAAGGAGCAGCTGGACTTGGGCTGTTAATGATTCACTAGGGTGCTGGAGCTGCAGTGGGGCTGTGCCAGGTGAAGTAGTGAAGCCGGGCAGTGCTGGGTGCAACAGAAACACATGATGTCCTGCAACCACGCAGAAATAATCGCTTTGGATCATTCCTGTCCCACATCTCATAATTTCTGTCACACTGTGCAGAAGTGGAGATGTTCTTATGGTGTCCCCTGTCCCCAAGGGTCTCTCTGAGCTTTTCGGAGGGCAAGTGGAGTACTGGAGGCAGCAGAAGTGAAAAGTCTGGGCAAGGCTGGTCCTTCCAGCAGGAGAGTGAAACTCAGTGGGGCAGGTCATGTTACTTTTCACTTGTTGCGTTGCAAACACAGATGGTCAAGCTCTGGTAACCCTGGGCTGGGAAACCAGGTGAGAAGCTGGCAGTGGCCCAATGGGCCCTGCAGCATGCAATGTTCTGTGCAACCTGGATTCAGCTACGTGTTCCTGTGCCCTGCGCCCACACCGTTTGTAGGAAGGATTTAAGTTTTGCAAAGCCTGTTGGTGACAGTCACAGCACTTGAGTGGTCTTCCCAAAACCTTATTCCTGCCTGACCAACGGCTCTATGAACAGAGATGTGTCAAATTTCCTGTTCCACCTATGTGTGGTTTGCCCAGTGGTCCTTTGGCACTGATACGCAGGCTTCGTGACAGTACTGAACACTGCTGGACAGTCCTCTAATCCCAGGGCTGAGCAGATTTTTGCAGCTGCAAGTTCTAACTACTTGGCTGAACTACCCAGAAGGCAGCCTCCTTGGCATAAGCAGTTGTACAGAGGAGGAGAACGTATTCTTCTTCAGACCGAGGCTTGAGAGGGCACGTTGTTCTGGCACACGGCATTTCCTGAAACCTGCACATTGTGGAAAGTGAAAGGAATTCTCTGGCTCCTGAAGGATGAATCTTTCTATGTGCCTGACTCATAAGCTTTATGGAACAAAGCGGAAGCATATGGCAAGCAGCCATTGCTTAATGGCAGTCAGGTCCTTGTGCACCTTGCTCCCACCTCACACGATGGCCGATGATATTTCTGCTTTCTATCCTCCTTCCATGATAACAGTGTTTTCTAGGGACAGTTTTCTGGAGAAAAGTGAGCCCTGTGAGCTGCCTATGCAGCCAGAGTTACCATTTCTTATATCATGAAGAAGCAAGCAACAGATACACAGAGCACATCTGACCCAGTGCAGCTGCAATGGGAGTAGGCTAAGGAGTCACATCAGACTATGGACTAGAGGATACTCCTCAGTGCTGGCTCTGGAAAAGACTCCCTGAGGGTGTGACTTTGACAGTCTAACGGGAGGAACAGCTGTATCTAGAGCAGTGGAACCAGCTCAGCTGAAAAGTTTGACCACCCCATGTCCTGTCATCTACCATCATCATGAGCAGATGCCAAGGAAGAGAAGAGGCACATTTCCTTCCTAGGTGCTCTCCTGGCCTGCTGCAGACTCTGGAGTACATGATTCACCTCTCTGGATGCAGGTGTCTAAAATAAGCTAGTGAGTGATGCCCTAGAAGTTCTTGTTCCTTTCTGTTGGCTGTGATAAGAGTAGGGGGTGATGTTTGTGAGCAGACATATGCATGGAAGCTGTCTAAAGTCAGTTGACATCAAGCTAGACTTTGCATTTCACCGCAACTAGAATTTTTTCTATTCACTTGTCCAACTGAGTTTTGAACTCACAGCTACTTTTGGCATCAACAGCATTCCCTGGCAATGAGAATAAGTCCACCTGCATGTTGTGAGAACTACTTCCCTCTGTTTTGAACATGACATATAAAAACTGTTTGTAATACCATCATTTTTTTTATCAAGAGAGACAATAATTCCTCCCTATTCACAGTCTTTAACCTACACAGGATTTTAGCATCTCCTCTTATATGCCCTGTAGAACACAACTCATCTTGTACAAGGCTTATAGCTAAAGCAGCTCAGGGGAATCATGCTGGAGAATTCTTGGTCTCTTTCCACTGATTGCATACGCTAAGTCAGAGGAGGAACAGCAGGACTAGTAACCCTGGAGCCATCTGTCACGTGCAAGGTAGATCACAACCCTGTGCAACATCCCAGGGGACTCGGATTGAGGAAAGGCTTTCACACGTTCTGCATCCTTCTCCCTTTTCCTTCAGTAGCTCAACTCATCTGCCTCAAGAGCCCTGCCCTTGGGAGCACTGTCCTTGGAGACTGCAATGTTTATTCACTGACAGAATTCCAGGTGGAGAAGAAAGGGACATTCTCTTCTAAAATTTGAAGGCTTGCAACATCCTTTCTGGCTCAGTTCACAACTTTGACCTTAGGAAAATGTTTAGACACTCAAACACAAGGACTGATACGCTGCCACTTTTTCTTGCTTTCCTGGCAGGAAGGCAGATTTAGATGACTACGGGCTTCTTTCATCTGTTTGTTAATATTTATTTAGAGAGATCAGTTATTTCCTGGTGTCACACTATACCTGAAAGAGGTGTTTTATGGGATGGCTCCCATTTCCTGCATCTCAAGGGTACGGCATCGGGGAGCTGCTCTGAGAGCCAATACTGTGACTATGCACAGGTGAATCTTTGCCACAGAAAGAAACCTCCCTTGCAAAGCAGAGAGAGTTTTGGTGTTTTCTAGCTGTACCGGAGAGATGGAAGTTTATGGCTCTGCAAGTCTGAGTGTGACAGAAACCTACAATGTGGCTACTCACACAAGGGTCAATCATGATCTGATGTAAGGATCACTGGATTCTGAGTACAGCTGCACTTTTATGCTTTGAAACACACAGGGAAAACCCTGCTTCTTGCAGAAAAGAAACTTGACAGTAACCTTCTGAAAAAAAGAAGTCTGTATGTCAACTGCTCATCACTTTCAAAGGGATAAAGGCAACAGAGCAGAAATCTGGCATTCAGAAAGAGCGTTTTTTTTGGCAGGGATGCTGTATACAGGCACTCTGGTTGCTTTAGAACTCAATATTTAAGAGGATAGGAAGGAAATGCAGCCAGCAGGCAAGGACCAGAATGCATAGGAGCAGAGGTGCCATGTCTATGGTAAATTACAGTCAGAGCAAGTTCCTACTGAACCGGAGCAGAACATGTGGATTCTGGAGCAAGGGAAGATGAGACAAATGACTGGTGTGATGCCCTATATGAGACAACTGTCCAGGGACAGGCTGGTGTGCTTCTGCACTGATGGTGCTGTGGCCTTTCGCCTTATGTTTGAGATGAGTTATATTTTGATTTAGAAGAAGTTTGACATAAACAGACTTGTCTGAATTGGCAGAGGGGGACCCTAAGTTGCAGTAGGCAAGAGGAAGGATGGTGTCTTACTCCTCTGCTTGCAGTTCTGGTATCTCTGTAAATGCTTCTTTTGCAAAAGAGCTGAATTACCCTTACAAACAAGGAACGTTTCTACTGTCATTCAGCAAATGCTCTGTGAAACACACTGGAGCAGAGAGACTGGTAAGAAACAGCAGTGACAAGAGGGTGATTAACACATAAAACCAATAGCTAGAAACTATAAATTTGCAAAACACATTATAGATAAACTGCTTAACTGAATTTCCATGTGAAATCACTTACATGTATGGAAAAAACTGAGGTTAAGTGTAGCAATAGGTTAAAAATATTCTTCAGATGAAGAAAGTATTTTTTTTCCAATTTCACTGTGGCAAAGGAGGGGGAAGGAAAATAAAAGAAACAGTGGAGCCTGGAATATCAAAGCAAATGGAATTGTTTGTTTCTTGAACACAGCCTGGGAAAATGAGGTTGTCTGCCAGCCCTCATGTATAAAGAAGCTTTGCATGGGCACCTTCCCCTGGGGTCCTCCTCCCCATCCCACTCTCAAGCGATACCTCACCTGAACTCCATGGTAGTCGAGACCCTGGTTCACCAGGGCTCCGAGATCATCCCCAGGCTGCCTCCCTCATCTCAGTGCAGACCACACTGTCCCACCACTGGTGCATGGGGAGACTACATAGTGGTGGAGATCAGGCTGGCTCAGACAGTTTCTGGTGGCCAAGGGGCCATGGTCCCTTGGAAGGAGGACACCTGGGGACTGTGGCAGGCAGCAGCCCCATGGGGAGCAGTCAGGGCTGCTGGAAGAGAACTGCACCCAGTTACCTGAGGCACCTGGGTTAGGCTGATGGCCTCACTGCAGGCAGGTGTGCTCTGGCCCAACCCTGCAAGTTGAGCTGTGGGTGGGTTGGGCCCTGCTGTCGGCCCCTTTGGAACCTGAGGACTTCTACATTTCACCTTAATTTGCCCACAAGCTTAGCACAAAGCATATCCAAATAGAGCTTCAGGTAGTCTGTAGGGCTGGCAGGGCCCTCTAGGCTACACCCACACCGTGACGCAAAGCATATAATGCGTGAAAAATTATACTCGTACATTTGTGGTTTAATGCTAGTTTGCTGTTGCAGCAGAGAAAACCTAGGTGTGTTCAAAAGGCAGCGCTGTGTTTGTAAAAGATGGAAATAGAGGATACGGTCTTGAGAAATCTAAATAGCCTAAGATTTATGAGCTACATACACCTGTGTCTGGCTCTTTCAGCATCCCTAGCCAAATGCTGCTGGGCTAACAAGAAACAGAAAAGCGTTAATCATTGCAGAATATTTGCATGTTAAGAGACAGGCCGCTATGAAAAGAAAGGAGTCCATGAAGGGAGAGCCACCTGAAAGGAGCAGCTTCCTCAAAAACCTGGGAACTAGTCTTTAGTAATGGGAATTGAAGCCACAGAGCCCAAGATATGGACAAGAGTTCAAGGAGACAGAAAACCTGACAGCCATAGGAGATGCGAGACAGCATAACACTGCAGCAACATCACAGAATCATAGGTCATAGAATCACCAGGTTGGAAAAGACCCACCAGATCATCAAGTCCAACCATTCCTGTCAAATACTGAATCATGTCCCTCAGTACCTTGTCCACCCGTCCCTTAAACACCTTCAGGGAAGGTGACTCAACTCCCTCCCTGGGCAGCTGTTCCAGTGTCTGATGACCCTTTCCGTGAAAAATTTTTTCGTAATGTTCAGCCTGAACCTCCCCTGGTGGAGCTTGAGGCCATTCCCTCTCATCCTGTCCCCTGTCGCTTGGGAGAAGAGCCCAGCTCCCTCCTCCCCACAACCTCCTTTTAAGTACTTGTAGAGACCAAAAGGTCTCCTGGCCCCAAAAGAACCCTAACACACCACCCTACTTATTATTTATCAATGTCTTATGCAGCTCAGGTTATTTGGATTTGTTTGGAAGTCTAGTATCATGAAATCCCTGAAGCCACCTGTAGTCACCCAGTGCCCCAGCTTCTCTCACTTTCTTTTTGTTCTGGGATTGCTTTCTTTGAAAGGAAAGGGTGTAGCAGGGACACTCAGCTGATGTGTCAATGACATTTTCATCTGCTGCTCTCCTCCTCATCTAGATACCTCCCCTCTAACATAGTACTGGTACCCAGGCTTTGTCCTGGACAGAGGAAAGGGAGGCAAAGAGATGCCTACAGAGCCTGGATTGAGGTCTGGTGTACTATAATCTCGAGTTAGCTCTCTTTTCCCACCAAGGTGTAGGCAGAACTGACCTCTGGATCCCAATTCTGTGGGAGGACAGGTAAACAGAGCTGTAGATGATGATTCAAGGCACCCCCCAAGTCACCCTTCTGTCACTTCTAGAAACAACTCCCCAAGAAACTCACCCAATCTGGTGGTCTGATGGGCGTTGTGTCCTCTGGACAGCACAGTCACTCTTTCTGGTTTTGTGTGATGAACAGACACCGGATCACCAGTTCCTGATTGTTTTATGGAACTGTCATTCAGCAGCCAGTAACTGTGGCCCTGCTAGTGCCTCACCAACGTCCTGTACAGTATGAGTGTTATCTCCTCTGGACTGTGCAGGCACTCCTCCTGCTTCTATGGAATTAATAGACACCAGGCCACCAGATCTTTATTACTTTATGGAGCTGACGTATTCAGCAATCAGTAATCTTGCCACTGCTGGCGTGTCCCAAAGAGCCCATACAGTATGAGTATTTTATGGGGTATCACTTCCTTCTGCACTGGAGGAAGAAATGCGCAGCTGCCCCAACCTTGAACGTCCAGACAGCAGCATCTGGCATGTCTTGCTCCAATCCACGGGGCAGGATCTCTCCGCAGCAGTGAGCACCAGCATCCGCCGCTCTGTCAGGGGCTTCAGGGAAGGGGCTATGAGAGCCAAGGGGCAGGTACAGGTGGGGCTGTTCTACAGGGAGATGTCAGGCTGCCACAGCAAACCCCCAGCAGCAGCGGAGCAGGGGTGACTGCGGGCCGTGCTGGGCTTGCATGGCCCATTGTGCCCTTGGGGTGTGCCCGGTGTGTTTGTGGGGCTGAGGAGCTCTGGCCCTGGACAGCTTGGCTGCAAGGAAGGGCTGGCTGGGGCACTGCAGCCCCAGGGGCTGAGCGAGGGTGACCCACACAGGGATCATGCCAGACCCAGTGCAACAGCTGCAGAGCGCGGAGACTGGTGTGTCAGCATGTTTATTAATAAAAAAGTCACAATAACTTACTCCCTTTGTCACGCAAAGGGCTCAATATAAAGAGCTCTGGCCTCCTAAGGTAACACAGGTAAGTGAGAGATGGGTACTTTTCTCTTGTCCTCTGGGACTGTGGTCTCCTGTCCCCAAGGCGAGCCGCAGGCCAGCACAGGAGCCACTGGCCACATGGGGTTCTGGGCATGCAGCTATGTGTCCCTGCCTCTGGCTGGTTTGTAGGCAGCACAGACCAACACAGGGTGCAAAGGCAGAGCATACGGAGACCACTGGATGCCAGAGGGTGTGCAAGCTGCAATGGAGGAGGAGAAAGAGGTGGCTGCTTCTTCCCATAGTGCTGGGGGGTCTGTGGAGCATAACAAGTGAAGCAGTAGGACAGCAACTGCTTGCAGGCAGGGGGATGTGGGGCTGGCTGGAAGCAGCCCTGCCTGGCTGCTGCTTCACATGAGGTGGAGCCTGGGAGAGGCAGGAGACCTGCTGTGGCTACTTGTCACACTCCATATCCTGGACCCCCTCAGCACCCTGATAGTGCATCTCGCAGAACTCCTGAATGCGACTGCAGGCCTCTATGATCATCTCTGCAGGCACGGTGATCACCACACGGAAGAAGTTTGGGTACTCAAAGCACTGAAATGAGAAAGGATGAAGCTTGCAGGTTATCTGGGATAGAGCTGTAGTTTCAGAGCCCTGCCTTGGGCTACGTGCTGTGCCAGCAATTGAAATGGCCGGTGTAGGACAGACCGGAGGACAGCAGGGCTGGGATTTTGCTCCTGTAGACTATTTTTAATGTTCCAAGAAAATTTCTTGTCTCTGTCTGTGTGGACATGATGCTGTGAGGGGGACCGGCCAAAGGACTCTGTATGGACTAGGCAGCACTGAGGGAATGAGCTGGAAAGAGCTAGGGAATGAGAGGGCCCCATCCGTATTCTGGAGGGAGGTGGGCACAGGGCACAGATGTTCTCAGCCTGCAATCTGACCCTGTGCCTACAGGAATGGGGACTGGAATTGGGACAAAGAAAGGAACACAGGAGGAACACAGTCCCAGACCTGTGAGAGAACAGCTTCAGGAAGAAGGTGTGGGGGTACGTAAGGTTCAGGGATACAGCTCTGCCAGGCTGAGAAACAGACAGCAAGGCTGGAGATGTGAAGACCCTGGCAGCCTGTCTGAGGGCTGGTGGTAAACCAGAGACTGCCAGTCCCCAAAAATGCATGCGGCTCTTGGAGCTCACAGAGAGCACATACACACACCATTGCAGACCATGGGCACTGCATGCACAACTCCTGCACCATCCCCAGAGCTGCAAACCCCTGTTTGCTCCTCTCCCCATGCTTTGGACCCAGTGGTCCCCAGGGCTCTCAGCTTTAGACTCACTGTGGCTGGCAAGCAGAACACAGACTGCTCCGAGATGAGTCGCTCAGTGAACTCCACATCATTTTCAAACTCGGGGAAATGCTCCATCTCAATCTCAACCTGCAGCAGAGGGATGCAACATGGGAATCAAGGGCTATCTGCTGTATCCCTGCTCACTCATATGCCCCAACAACTTTCCAGTCAAGTGCAGTTGTCCCTGCCCTCAAATTTGTTCATAATTTTGGCTGACTGGTATGTAAGATGTACACACACAAACATATAAAATAAAACTGAAGAAGTACTCATTGAGTACCTAAAGCTGGAGCTTCAATTAAAGACAACTTTAGTGATAAAAATGATGGCAAAGTTACAGTCACCAATTAGAAGTGAAAATTAATAAATAAGATATTGAAAAAGAGGTTGGGAGAGAACTCCTGTCAATATCCATTAATAATTCTGTCATGCCAAAAATCCATATGACAAGGAAAAGACAAACTAATGTTTTGGTTTAGAAATAAAAGAAAGATAACAAGGTTTAGAATATCACAAACAAAATAAATCCCTGGAGGACTGGTAAAATGACAGAGAAATGCTGAAATGTTCAATAAGTATCTCTGGTCTCTATTAGGAAAGAAGGCAGCTGTCCCTTTATCACATAAAAATGGTGATATCCTGGCCATTTTTTCTGGCCAAAGATTACTTAGAACATCTCATGAGACTATTCTTAAACTAACCAGGTGAGTGATAATTTAAAAGCCAGTGGAATTAAAAAAAGGAGCAGATGATTTAATTTGAAATGAATGTTCAGATATTGCAGAAATACAATAGGTGTGAAAGAATCTTAGAGCTGTGCTTCTATAGAAAGAGCATAAGCAGAATGACTTGTGTAGTTCTGGTAGCATCTGATAAAGACGCATCTGTAGAACATGAGTGAGACTGGTATTGCATGACAGAGACTGGACAGCTCTGCGTCCGCATTTTTAAAAGCTAATGAAAAACTGGAGACACAGACAAAAATGGAGGTGTGACAACTTGACTGGTGCTGTAGGAGCTTCCCATTGCCAGGATTTAAACTGAGGTTCAACAACATTGTCTTGCAAAGTAGAAGCTATTGAGTTTTTGAAGGAACAAGTGGGTAGTGTGTACCAGCCTGGGTTTTGTGAGAAGCATACATCACGTTCTGGCCTTCTAAAGTGATCAAGGGACACACCTGGTGTGCAGGGACATGTGAAAATGTGTGGTAACAGAGCTGTGGGGGGCAATAAGACCTGGTGTGAGTGTCTGTCTGGAAATGGCACGTCACTCTCCTCACCTACCATGAGGTACATGGCTCCGGCAGGACGGACAGGCTTGATGCCAGGGATAGCTGATAAGGCTGCATAACAAAGGTCAGCATTGGACTGAAAAGAAGAAAGGGGAAATTTCAAAACAGGAGAAATTCCAGGTAGCAGGTCAGCGAATGGAAGCCAAGATCTGGACCAGGACTATACACAGGTTTGCCCACTGCAAATAAAAGGACAGCAAATGCAAACATAAGGGATGATCATGGCCTTGAGTTCAGCAGCTGTGACTGAGCTGAGCTCAGCAAATCAGTGCCAAACATCCCATCCCCTGGGTCATCACCTCCAGCTCAGGGCTCGGCTGCCTGAAGCTTAGCACAGCCGATATTTCTGATCCAGTTACCATGTCTCCTGCTGGAATTGGATTTGTTGGGCTCTCCTAGTCATAGACAGAACTACAACTTGAAGAGAGGAAGGGAGGGCTAATGAGTTAGAGAGGTTTGACTCCCTCCAAACAATCCACTGACAAACTGTGCTGACCTTTTACAGCTTGTTTACCTTGAGGATGCTGAGGGTGTTGTGGTAGAACTCAGGGGGTGTTCGGTGCAAGATACGTTCTAGTGCTCCTTGGACAATTGTACAAGGTCCTAGGATCCTTTGACTCAGTCTTACAAGGCCATCCCTGATCTGAAAGAACATGGTGATATTTGCAGCTCAGATGGTGTTTCACTGAAGGAAAGGGTCGGCTCCAAGATCTACTTTCACTATTTCCACAGCTGCTCACACCCCTCTCTTCGGTGAGCATACAAAGTACTAAAGAATATTTGCTTGACTATATGCCAGGTACTTGCAGACTATTTACAGTGACATTCTCAGTTACAGATGTAATGCCAACAGAGACAACCTTTGGAGCTTCCCTATCTGACTTGAACCAGGGTGGACTACAGCCAATACAAATAAGACCAGATTAGTTCAAAATACCACTTTGCTTTTCCCTTTGGTTTGAATCCACAATCCATACTTTGAAAGCTAGGTAGGAACAACCAAAATCAGCTCTTCTGCTCACTCAGTTGGTCTTCTCTTCTCCCTCTTCCTCTGCAGAAAGCCTTCTATGTGGAAAAGTCAGTGCAGTAAAAGCTGAAAATATAGCCAGATAAAGCACTGCGAGGTGCTTTGTACTTACTTTTAAAAGAAACAATATAAGAGCACAGAGAGACCACACGTGGACTCCATGTGCTTGGATAAGCCATGCCAAACCTTCAGTGCACACTGCAGCTATTTGGGAAGAGAAGGAATTAGAAGCACACAAAAAGGACAAGGACTATATGAAGGACCAGCAGAGACAAGGAGTGTGTTACAGTGTAGATGTGGGTAGAGGGCCACATATGGGAGCAGATGGAGTAAGGAAGGGGCAGGAAAAACCTAGAGGTGCAGGAGAGTACATAAGAAATTGGGTGACACTCATTTGAGACCAGAAGTGCAGTACATGCCTGTATCAGTTAAAGCCCTGGTGATCCATACACTGAACACACCGTGGGTCTGTTGCTGTGACAGCAACACTCAACAGTTCTCACCTCGTTACCGAAGATGTCTCTCCTGTCATGAATTAGGATCCAGCCCATCCGCCAGCCAGGAACTAGCCACCGCTTTGCCAAGCCACCGCAGGACAAGATCGGCACGTTGGTGCTGAGTGATGCGATGGGCTCGTATTTGCAGTCGGCAAACACCTGTGAGGGGAGGCTGTGTTAGGGCTGTCCTTGCCTTTTATTATAAGAGCTGTGAGGGGTGTGCATGAAGCCCAAGAAGGGAGTCAGGGATGTGATGGGAAACTGATGGTGAAAGCTCCCAGCTTCAAGGTATGAAAATGGTAAGGGCACTCACATGAGAGTGAGCCATTTGGGAAGAGAAAAGGAGCTGGACATGAGAGGAACACCTAGGACTGCACACCACAGGGCTGGGAGCTCCAGGCATGGACCCAGGCATAGTATGGGGGAACAGAGCAGTTGCTCAGCTCTGGAGTGCTGGCTGCCATGGACAAAGGGCAAGCGCATCAGAAAGGACAGGCAGGATGAGGGTGCAAAGCACTGCAACTCACCATGTCTCCATAGATCTCGTCAGCAAGGATGGGCACACACTGTCTTGATGCCACTGTGGGAGGAGGACATTCAGCTTGGCTACCCTGCATCCACTGTGGGAGGAGACTTTGCAAGGCTCTGAGGGAAGATATGTCCTGGGGCAGAGGGTTCCTGTCTTCCTCCTACAGACTGTTTTTTTCAGAAAGTCCAAGCACTGGAGTTCCCTGTCCTGGCTGAGTCTAGTTCTGCTCTCCCTGGCAGGGATGGGCAGCACAGTCCTCCCACCAACAGGCAAGAGCTCAGGAAGCACAGGGCTCCCTGTGAACAGTCTCCGGTGAGGGAACAAACAGTCCAAGCCACACAGAGAGCTTGATCAAGAGCAAGACATACACTCTGCATGTTCTTGCCTAGATAAGGCAACACCTTCCCCAAGCCCTGCTTCCCGAGCTGGAGTCAGCCACGAGGAGAGAAGCAAAGCCCTGGGCCATGGCATTGCAGTGGTCGTGATGTGGGTGGACACTAGACTGCAATCGTGCCCCAGATACACGCAGGCAGGCTCACCTGCCAGGATCTTCTGCAGGTGGCTTTTGCTGAACACAGAACCACAGGGGTTCGATGGGTTGTTCACAATGAGGCAAGCTGTCTTCTCATCTACCAGAGACTCCAAGTGCTTCAGATCGATTTCCCAAGATTTCTCTGGCTGGCAAAAAGAAGGGAAATAAAAGTTAAGAGCTAAGGAACTGGACTTGCCACACAGGATGAGGTGTGACAGGGTGCTGAGGGTTACTCAGGTCATCTTCACCTGCTTCCCAGACAGGGTCAGAGTGTTTGAATCATAGATCATAGAATCACCAGGTTGGAAGTGACCCACCGGATCAAGTCCAACCATTCCTATCAATCACTAAACTATGTCCCTCAGTGCCTCGTCCACCCGTCCCTTAAACACCTCCAGGGAAGGTGACTCAACTCCCTCCCTGGGCAGCCTGTTCCAGGGCCCAATGACCCTTTCCGTGAAAATTTTTTTCCTAATGTTCAGCCTAAACCTCCCCTGGTGGAGTCTGGGGCCATTCCCTCTTGTCCTGTCCCCTGTCACTTGGGAGAAGAGCCCAGCTCCCTCCTCTCCACAACCTCCTTTCAGGGAGTTGGAGAGAGCAATGAGGTCTCCCCTCAGCCTCCTCTTCTCCAAGCTAAACAGCCCCAGATCCCTCAGCCGCTCCTCATGAGGCCTGTTCTCCAGAGGCAGAAACGTCAGGGCTGCTCTTGCCAGGCCTTCCACCACTTACCAGGAGGTTGTAGAGTTTGACCTCAATTCCCATAGATAACGCCAGAGTCTTGTAGAGGGAGAAGCCGGGCCGCGGCACCAGGATGTTCTGGCCTGGGTTGGCCAGCACGGCTAGAGCAAGCTCGATGGCCTGGCTGCAGCCACTTGTTAAGATGACATCCTGCAAAACGCACATGGGAGTCAGTGGAAAGCACGGCTGCTCTCGAGCGCCCCAGCCACATGGGATAAAGCCCAGGCTCTGTCACATGAGAGCTTCTCAGCCAAAATGACAAGTCCAGAGCCTGACTGAAAGCAGGAAACCTCCAACAGCTGGAGATCTCAGCCCCCTCCTCCAGAGGGGGAGGAGAAGGGCTCAGGGCAGGGCATGAGCAGCAGGAGGCTGCTGTCCTGAGGCCCTGGGCAAGCCTTCAGTCCCACAGCCGGGCAGGGGAGGGAGAAAGCTGGGGCAGGACCCCTGTGCCATGTGCTCTACACCCTCCCTGCTGCAGAGGGTGCCTCAGCCGGGCACCAGTACCTGGGCCTTCAGCGGCGCCTCTGGGCAGTTGTAGTACGCGGCCACTGCTTCCCGGCAGGACTGGTAACCTGGGGAAAAAGAAGCCAGACATGGAAGGGAAGTTTTTATGGAGTGTTTCTATTTTCTTGCTCCTACAAGGCTCACAGCTTCTGCAGGAGGCTTTGGGTCTTGGGTAGATGATGGAAGGAAGGGGAGTCAGGTGCCTGTAAGGGCGTGCTTGTGACTATTGTTGAGGCCAGATGCAGGGTGCTACTGGGAAGTTATCCCTGGTCTCCAAGCACCTGCAGTGGTGCAGCAGCTGGCACGTGCCTTCATTCTACTCTTGCAGGAAGAGCTTTGTCAGCTTACCAACAGATGGAGCATAGCCGTTGTAACGACCCGAGTCCAAAGCCTCCTTCATAGCCCGCGTGACCTCATCATTTGTGGGAAGGTTTCCAAAGACTGTTGGGTCTCCTTTTGGAAGATTGGAAAAATAGTAAGGTTCTCTGTGACAGACACAGAGCTGTGTGGTTGTCTGGCCTGTTCCCAGGTGTTCTCACAAGGTTTGTCCATCAGGGCCCTGCAATCTGCCAGCCACACTGTTGACCCCACTGCCCGGCACTTCAGCCACAGCATTATGCTTACCTAAAGACAAGGAGATCATGGCTTTCTTTGGGTTGGGCTCCACCTTCATGCTGTCTACGATGGCTCGGACAGGATTGAAAGTATTCTTTGACATTTCAGAAGCCCTTACAGCCCATCTTGGCTTCCGGCTCTTCACCTTTCCCAGAGACATGCCGTTCCCATTGGTCTTGAGGTGAACATCCAGCATTGGGGCATGATCTCCACAGCCATTCACTTGGATCAGGTATGAGTCCATCCTGAGAGCTGTCAGTGTGAAACGGATTTCCTCATCTTAGTTAATACATGCCAGATGAGGGATCTGCCCATCTGGGGCTACAGCCCATGACTCTCCAAAAGAGAAACTTCGGAAAGCTACCCTAGCTGCTGCCTCTGGACAACTCAGTGAGCAGCAGCAAGTAGAGCTGTATTTGGGGCCAGGGTGGAGTGAAACACCGCACATAAATGAGAGCACAATGCAGTGGGAAGGATAAAAGCACCTCTTTGTGCTGGCTGCACCACTGCCTAGTACGGACTTGCTGTGCTGAGGACAAACAGCCCCTGCTAAAACCTGTCGCCAAGGGTCAGCAGCATGTAGTCACTGCTCAACTATAGATTCAATGTTCCACTGGCAGAAGGGCCAGGTCAGCCCTCTTCTCTCCCCCAGCTATTAACTTGCATGCCTCCAGCTGCAGCTTCAAGGATCAGCTCCCTGTGTGTGTTGACATCCAGAACATCCCTCCAGTCTGCAGACAGAAGCATGATGGGACTGTTCAAATCAAACCTCAGATGCCAAAAAGGCAGTTCTGGTCCAGTGTTATCAGGATGCACTGGGTAGTGACAGCATAGAGGTTTATAGACACTTGCTCTGTCAGCAGAGCAACAGGGAGCAAAAGCCCAGCCCAGAGACCCTGGATCAAAAGGCAGCACTTAGAAAATGGTACAAGACTGGTACGGCCAAGAGGGAAACCAGGCAGGTGGAACTGCACCAAGGCTGGGTAACAAGCAAGGCACAACAGAGGAACAGCTGCCTTCTCGGCCCCAAAACACACACAAGTGTGACTTACACCCCAGCATGTACACCCAGAGCACAAGCCAGACCCAGNCTGTCCCCTGTCACTTGGGAGAAGAGGCCAGCTCCCTCCTCTCCACAACCTCCTTTCAGGGAGCTGGAGAGAGCAATGAGGTCTCCCCTCAGCCTCCTCTTCTCCAGGTTAAACAACCCCAGCTCTCTCAGCCGCTCCTCATAAGGCCTGTTCTCGAGCCCCTTCACCAGTTTTGTTGCTCTTCTCTGGACTCGCTCCAGACCCTCAACGTCTTTCTTATGGTGAGGGGCCCAGAACTGCACACAGGATTCAAGGAGCGGTCTCACCAGTGCAGAGTACAGAGGGAGAATAACCTCCCTGGACCTGCTGGACTTACCCTGGACTTACCTAGGATCTGCTGCTAGCTCAGGAATTTCCACCTGCAGAGAGTCAGGGACAGGACACATGGCAGGCAGAGATCTCTTGAGCCACCAAGGCCACTGTTGCTGATGGGGTCACACCATCGTGTAATCCTGCCATAAACTCCTTATGCTCTCTTTATTGCCCTATTTCTCTGCTCCACTGAAAGGCAATTCAGCAGACACGGGCCCTTTTCCTGATGGCAGTCACTTAGCCCCACGCTCACAGATATTTGCAACACAGCTTCACTTTCCTTGCTGCAGAGACTGACCTGGAAGGGGTGTTGAATTGCCCACTTCAGGTAGGATTTACCATCTGAGCAAACTTCTCACTGCTTCGGTGAAGTTTGCTCCTAGATACGCCCCATGCTGCTGCAGCTACTCTGCCAGAAGCGCCTCGTAGCCTGTTTATAACAATGCAAGCTGATCTACCAGGGTCACAAACCAAGACTTCAGCTCCTCTGCTGCTGATACCTTCTGGGTCTCCTTTCTACCAAAAGAAAGGCAGATGAAGAAACACGCAGCAGGTCTGCATAAAAGCTGAGAGGAAAAATGAGCCACATCTCTCAGTTCAACAGCAGGGATGAGTCCCAAATGCACAGTGCAACACTTATCCCAGTAGAACCTTCACACCATCATGCAACTTGGTTTTCATGCAAAGAGGAGCTGCAGACACAGGCACAATGGATGTCGTTGATGTCGGCACCCGCAGAAGATTGTTCCACTTCTCCTGAAAGAAGCAAGGTATCAGAGCGTAGTACTTTACCTTCTACAGCACAGTGAGGGAAACTCCAACAAGCCTGGGGGTCCTGTCTCTACTTTTCATCCAGGACAAATCCCCTTGAGAAGAAATTCCTGCAAATTCTTGCCCATGAAATAAGTCCCAAAACTGGGCGTTGGGACTGACTCGTTTAGCCATTGGCTCGCAGAGAGGGCTGCCCTCCCCACCCAAAAACGCCCTCTCCTCCCCATTGCATCTCTGCTCACATCAAACACCTGGAACATGCCTGCACATTAACTCTTTTGGGGACAGCCTACAAAGGAACACAGCCTGGCTCCCTGGAGGCCCTGGGCTACCACCCTTTTGCACCATTTCCCTCAGCCCTCAAAACTGCAGAGACAAGCCTGCATAGAGGGCAGGTATTTCAGCCACAGTACTTTGTTGTGCACCAAGAATGGATTGATGGACTCCAAAGCCTACAGAAAGCATCAGTCTGTCTTGACTTCTCAGACTTAGGGCTCCAAATGCACCAGCTGAGAAGGGAGAGTTTGTGGCATCGTAAAAATCAGGATGCATCTTCCTCCCTAGGCTGAAGAGAGGTAGGTATTTCCCTAGCTGACGTCTTGGAGGTTCCAGGACATAAAGGGTTAAAGAAAGCTCAAGTTGCTATGAGTTTGGGGTTGGTTTTTTTTTTTTTTGGGGGGGTTGTTGCAAGTCTCAGACTCTTGATTTTGGCAGATAATAGAAGTGATGCAATTCTTCCCTCTCTGATGGTCCTGCAAAGCACAGATGACACCATTCCCAGAAGGCTGTTTTTTGCTAAGTGATGCAAAGTCTGTGCCTTCCCTGCAGGCCCGGGATAAATAAAAGAGACATTTGCACCCACACTGCCTTCCAGGTCTACCCTTACTGCCTTCACAGCAAATGGCCAGGGATGGAATAGTTGCTCAGGAACAAGAGGGATTCCGCTAATCTTTATTTGCAAACAGATTGCTGCCACCTTCATTGTGAGGCCAGCAGTGACCATGAGTTTTTGCCTGTTTACACCCGGTTCTGTGCGGGAGGAGGAAGAACCACCTGTGCTCAACCCACACCCAGTGCATCCCCAGCGATAAGGCTGCACCTCCCTAGGTGAAAGCAGCAGCCCGTTTCCTTAGCCCTGGTGACGCTGCTGGGAGTCGTCACCTGCCATTGGCCACAGTGCTGCCATGGGCACTGCTGAGGCCTAGAGGGGGCCAGGGACTCAGGGCTGAAGGCAGCTTGAGGTGGATAAGGAGCAGCACCTTTCGGAAATGCTTCACAGAAACATCTTTTATAGAAGCTTCTTGGACTCCTTTCTCCTGAGTGCTGCACGCTTCCAGACTATTTTATCTCTTCCTTTTACTGAAGCCTGACATGAGCAGCCTTCGAAGTCCATGCAGGCTTCTGCAAGCATCTGTGGGTTATTTTCTTGCTTCCCCCAGCTGGGCCCATCTCTTGCCACACTGCAGCCCCACCAGGGTTAAATGTGGCACTGGGAGGCCTCAAGGACGATGCTGCAGGTTCTGCCTAGCAACATCCCTGGAGCTGACGCAACCAAGGCTCTACCTGTAATACTGCACACAGCAGTAGGGTTCAGGGGAGGGCATGGTGGAATCCTGCTGCCAAGAGGGGAAAAATATGTGGCTCTAGAGACAGAGATAGACCCAGTTACATAAGTCTAAGATCCTGGCCAGAAACTGGGGGAGAGCAGTTGTATACAACAATGTCCGTGAGGTTTTCCTGGTATTACAATGCCTTTCTTCTCTCTCTGCATGACTCCAGTCCTTCTGTGGATGTTCTCACACAGGGTCTGCAGCCCCCCATCACCTTGTGGTGCACAGAGCTTCCCAGAGCTGAAGCAAGAGCACACAGCTCAGCACTTCATGTTTTACAAATATGGCTAAGCCACCTCCTGTATGGTGCAGTGAAATATGTGGCTGTGCCCACAGGATGCATTTCTTGCCTGCCGGGACTTCTGTACCCCACTAGCCCTGACCAACCTCCCCCTGCAGTTCGCTCCTCTCTCTCAGCAGCTCTCACCAGCATAGAATCATAGAATCACTAGGTTGGAAAGGACCCACTAAATCGTCAAGTCCAACCATTCCCATCAATCACTAAACCTTGCCCCTAAGGATCTCATTGCATACATCTTCATCTCCCTCTTTCTCCTGTAGCTTGAACACCTGATCTTTGTCTCTTCCCACTGGAAAGAGAAACTGCTGGCGAATTCAGCATTATTTTGGTACTGCCTTGCTCTGGTTCCAGGGTTGCTCAGAACCCTGTTTTTATGAACAGAAGCCAGGCCAGCAAGAGCAAGCAATTCCCTCTTCCAGGACAAGCCATAGTCACAAAGCAGGACAAAGAGCAGCTTGAGCAGAGCACAGGCTCAAGCACCACTGCACTGACAGTTCTGCATGTTTGCTGGGCTGTGAGCAGGACAGGCTCCAGCAGAGCTTTGTCTCTGTGCCCTGCAGCCCCACTCAGGGTGCACTGCTCCAGGCACCGACTGCCGGCTGGAACTCTGCACTCAAGTCCACCAGGGTCAATGAAAAATCACTTTCCTAGTTACCTCCTCACATTTTGCTTTTATTTTCAGCAATTGTGTCTCCTCTATTCTGAGCCCAGCAAGTTTAGGGCTGGTATCCACAAATATGCCAATAGCCTAACCGGTTTGATCTCTGCATTTCCAGTGTAATCAGCTTTTAATCACCAAATATGGGGGGATGTTTCTTTTTTTAATAATAAATTTATTGTTAATCTCTCATTTAGAAGAGCAAACAGCCACAAAGCTCCCTTGCCTCTCATGAATTTTGTGACCGTTTATCAATTCCCATGGCATATTTATCTCTATAACACTGCAGAAGGTTTTCTGAAATGCAAAGGACAAAGCTTTTCTGTTACAGGTCAAGTCACAAGGGCCCTCTGAAAATGCTGAGATTCGGAGTTACGTGTTCCTTGCTGTGTGGACAGGGCTGCTGTGCCAAACCCACATGAGTCGCCAATCAAACCATGATGCTGGTTGTGCCTCCAGGAATATTAAGTGCCCAGCATTCACCTGAAATGAAGCATAGCACCCGTTATCTCTTTGCATATCAGACCGCAAATTCAGCTCAAAAAACCCCCAGCTATGTTCTACAAAGCTGTGCAAACATTGCATTTAAGAGCTAGAAAGATGACACAATCCGCACAGAGTGACTCAAAGCCAGTAACTGAGCAACTCGAAAACATGCAGTAGCTATTTTTTCTGTCTGCCTGCTCTTAGGATCAATTGTGATTTGATTCCGGAAACAAATATCTGAGAGTCATTAAGAGGCCAATTGCAGAGTCCAGGTGGAGACACCTCATTCTGGAAAAGGAGCCTGTGTACAGCTAGTGGTTTGCAGGACACTCTTGCCACCTGGGCTTAGGGAAGGGGAGCACTGGCACCTGGGGCCCATCTGAGCTCTGCTCTTTGTTTGAGAGCAGAGCAGGGTGGCTCAAACCATGCACAAATGCTGTAAGCGGGGACAGCGAAAGTCTGCCCAGGTTCCTGATAGAGCTCTCTTCTGCTACAGCATTAACGCATCTGCCTTAACAACCACTATCTCCTACAACTGCAGTTTCCTTCTGCCAAGAAAACTAGGCAATGTAAAAAATAAATGCTTTCATGACCACGGCAGCTTGTGGGCCTCCCAGAATAGCACTGTCTGCGCATGCAGTGCTGCAGCCCAATAGCTACTGTGTTGGGCAACCCAGCCTGCTCTCGCCAGCCACAGACCATGGCATCTCTGCAGAGGTGAAGGAGCCTTGTAGTGTGCACTCAGCCTAGGCACTAAGTCCTCACGCAGTGCTACAGACTAGGAG
>WAAB01007531.1:24982-50138 GCA_013389865.1 Piaya cayana | reverse complement strand
TAGTTTGGGTTGGATAGGACCTTTAAAGGTCAACTAGTCCAATCTTGCTGCAATGAGCAGAAATATGATCAGGTTGTTCAGAACTCCATCCAGACTGATCTTGAATGTCTCTAGCATGGAGCATCTACCAGTAATCTGCGCAACCTGCTCCATTGTTTTGTCACCCTCATTGCAAAAAATTTCTTCTTTAAAAATTATTATCTCTCATTCTATCTCAACAGGCCCTACTAAAAAGTTTTTCTCCATCATGCTTATAATCACTCTGTAAGTACTGAAAGACCACAATNGCCCATCTATAGGACCTTGTACTTGGCAGTGTTCAGCCTCACAAGGTTCACATGAGCCCACTTCTCAGTATCCAGATGTGTCAAGCACATCACTCAACTTGGTGTGATCTACAAACTTGCTGAGGGTGCACTTGATCCCACTGTCTGTGTTGTTGCTGAAGTTACTTAACACTACTGCTCCCAGTACAGACCCTTGAGGGATACCATTTATTATTGGTTTCCACCTAGACATTTTGCCACTTACCACTACCCTCTGGATGTGAGCATCCAACCAATTCTCCTCATCTACGGAACAGTTCATTCATCAAATCCATCTCTCTCCTAATTAGAGAGAAGGATGGTTTGGGGGATCAGGTCAAAGGCCATACAGAAGTCCAGATAGATGACACCCACAGCTCTTCCCTTCTTCACCAGTATAGTCACTTCATCCTAGAAGGGCCAATAGGTTAGTCAATCCTTGCTGAAACCATGCTGGGTCTCTTGAATTACCTCCCTGCCCTTCACATGTCTTAGCATAGCTTCTAGAAGGATCTGTTCCATGGTATTCCTTGGCACTGAGGTGAGATTGATAGCTCAGTAGTTCCCAGGGTCCTCTTTCCTTATCTTTTAAAACAAGGATGTGGTGTTTCTTCTTTTCCAGTCACCATTACTTCACTTGATTGCCATGGCTTTTCAGACTCTGGGGTGGATCTTTTCAGGTTCCACAGACTTATGTATATTCAGATTCTTCCAGTAGTCATGTACCTGATCTTCTCTTGCACTGGGAGGGAGTTTGCTCCCTCAGTCCCTGTCTTGCAATCCATCCATTTGCAAGGTGTGGGGAGAGAAGTTACCAGCAAAGACTGAGGCAAAAATATTGCTGAGTACCTCAGTCTTCTCCTTGTCTGTGGTTACCATTTTGCTAGTCTTGCACACCATTTCTGGCTGACATACCTGTAGAAGCCCTTATTATTACTCTTTAGATTCCCTGACACCTGCAACTCCAGTCATACTTCAACCTTCTCCACCCCACCCCTACACAACC
This sequence comes from Piaya cayana, assembly GCA_013389865.1. Lineage (NCBI taxonomy): Eukaryota > Metazoa > Chordata > Aves > Cuculiformes > Coccyzidae > Piaya > Piaya cayana. Next base: position 48,827 of record WAAB01007531.1, on the reverse strand, counting down.
AGGCAGCAATTCCTATACTTTCCTGGGGTATCTGTCCCTACTTCCACTCCCTGTGCATTCACTTCTTGCCATTTAGTTAGACCAACAGGCCTTTTCTTAGCAATGCTTATCTCTTATCTTCCTTACTTGATTTCTTATACCTGGGGATGGAGAGTTCATGCGTTCTATGGAAAGCATCTTTAAATTTATGCCAAAATGAGATTTAAATTTATGCCAAAATTTTCTCTTAAGGAAATGAAGGTGTTCCATTTTTCTTCTAGAAGAGACAGTCGTCCATTAGCCATGAATTCAGCATTGAAGATTTATTTGTGTTATGTGTTCTGCCCCATTATTTTTCTTCTACAATTTTTTTTTCTAAACAATGGAACATTCAGAAAAGTTACCTTCAGAGACTATGCCAAAATGTAAAGAATCTTAAATACAAACATTTCTTGATGTTCAACCTAGAATATTTTTGTTATTTAGCTAAAATTTTTGCCTTTATTTTTTTTTAGTGTTTTTTCATTGTGACACTGAACTGATTATTTTTCACTTTTCAGCAAGTGGATAACTATCAGGAATATCTGTTCTCCATTTGTACTTAAGTAAGTAGTGTAAGTAAATTTTAATTACACACAATAAGTGCTAGTGCCATTTTACTTCCTTGTAGGTTTCTAAAATTTAGATGTTCAGGGCATAAGGATCTCAGTTCTGAATAAATGGAGGAGAGACTCAAGTGATGCTTCAGTTCGCTCAAGTCAAAGTGTCTGTTTCACTCCTGAAGCCATATTTTCAACTCTGAAATGATGTGAGGATGGCTAGAGACTCTTGTGAGCTTAGAGCATTTGCACAAAGACACAAAGTTTGTAGTCTTTTACAGAGATTGTAACTTTTGATAGAATCTGACAGTTGCTGAAATGCCCATTTTAATTTTCAGTTTTTAAATTATGTGTTGTTATTCCACAACTGAATTAAATCTGAAGTAATGCATCTGGCAGGACTCCCAGGATTTCTGAATATTGGTAGACATTAGACATTAACCAAATTGGGTTTTGTTCCCACAGGCTGAGAGCTTTTTGCTGAAATCCTAATTCAGAGAAACAGACAGGATACTGAGAAACTTATAAGCAATTCAGCATTGTCAAAGAACAGTAGGACTAATGAATTGAATATAAGGAGAAAAGGAATTAAAAAGAAGAGTGGTGGTAATAGTAGTAGTTTAAGATTAAAAATATTTTCTTAATTTTCCTATAATATGCCAGTGACTTTTTTTTAAAGAATTGGGTTTGGTTTGGTTTGAAGAGTTTTGATGTCAGATCCATGCAAGCAAGATGCACAGTAGAGTGCATTCTTAGGCAATAACTGGTAAGAAGTTATAAACAGTATGAAACTACAAAAGTACATAAAACTTTTGTGCTCTAATGTGACATTTTATTTCCATAATTAAAAAATAAATATTTAATAATTGTCAATATTTCAGGATAATAGTCTTCTTGTTAATAAATACACAATGCTGTCTAACTAAAGCTGACTGCCTTGTAGAAGATGTATTTTTGCCTTAGTTCAAAGTTTCAGTGATGTGAAGTTTTTAAAATTATTAACTGATAAGATGACTTGCTTTACTTTATTTCTTATACAATATTTGTTAACAAAGTACTTAGACAACAATTCATTATTGTTACTGTCAAAGATTAATAGGTTAGCAAAAATTATCTTGACTTCAAGTAATAGATATCAAAATTATTCAGTAAAGGGACAATCATAAGAAATGATGATAGAAACTTCGAGGTTTTTTGTAGCCAGTAAAGGTAATGAGGTCAATTATATATATGCACATGAATAGGAGTACTGAGATATAAACTTAATAACAAGAATAAGTATATCATAATATTCAAGATATCTTTAATATGTCTTTAATCTGATTGAGAAACATAGTGCAAAGAGTTTCTCTGTATGTCTTCCACAGCTGAACTATTGTGTTACATGAAATGTAAGTTGCCTATAACTTGGTGTAGACAAGGTTTTTCTTCTATGGCTTTGTGTAATATGTAGTATTTGCTTTTCACAAATTAAAAATTTCAGTGGAGAATTAACAAAATCATGATCGACATGTCGAACACTTCAACAGGCTTTGTAGAGAGGTGGTTGATGCCACAAGCCTGTCACTGCTTGAGGCATTTGGACAATACCCTTAACAACATTCCTTAACTTTTGATCAGCCTGAATTGATCCATCAGTTGAACTACATGTTTGTTGTCAGTCCCTTCAAACTGAAATATTCTTTTCCATTGTAGTCTCACCTAAGTCAGCTCACTGTTACATAAATAAAAGGAAATTGTTAATCAAAACAGATAAACAGATTCTTCAATTTGCTTATTTTAAAATTAAACTTGTAAACTAAAGCAGAGCACTATAGTCAACTGGAATTTTATTTTTTTTTTCAGTTTTGCCAAACATCAGTATGGGACTATTCAAAATAAATCTGAGAGTGTTTGTGTAAACTGAAGATTGCAGTGCAGTTTTAATATGAGATATTTTTCATGATTTTGCTCTATAATGTTCCAGCCCACACATCTGGCCAACAGATTGCAGATCTTGAAAGGATGGTGTAAATTTCTTTATTCTCCCGTACTTTTAGATTTACAAGAAAATTTGAGGGATAAATTGTTTGCTTATAATGTATAAGGACAAATACTGCAGCTTGGCCTTAGTAAAAATAAGTTTTCTTATTTTTAGGAGCATGTGAATAGTTTTCATATTTCTAAAAATCAATAATTTCTCATAAAATCTTAAAATAATTTCATGTTTCTCCTAATTTCCAATTAAAAATCTAATTTTCTAAGTAGTCATGTAGCAAGTAAGGTATATTTTATTATCTACAGTTATAACACCTCTTGAAACTCATTATCAACTTTTGATTCCATGATTTTATTTAGATCCATGAGGTAACTTTTCTGATGTCTTCATTAATCCAGCAGGTTCTGCTTGTCTACAAGTTTTAAAATTTCCAGATAATTTTCTTATTGAGTAAATGTTAATATAAGATGAGAGAAAATAAATAAAGCATATTCTGTATGCCTTGGGTCTTTCAGTATAAGAACTTATATTCTAGCTTTCAGAGAAGGGGCTAACAGAAGATATGTCTTCCTGCAAAAGACATTATACCTTTAATTAGACATTTGTCTTCTCTACCCAAGCATCCCTAGCTATAGAAAGTCAGTTTATTCCCCTTTCTGCAGTCATGAAGACTAAATTCCAAATAAAGCACTGCTTATAGGTGTACATTAGAACAAAATATGCATATGTTTTGTTGTTAGGGACTTATGTATTTAAATTTTTGTACATTATTCTTTTCTTGGCCTTTGTTAAAGTGATATAAATATTGGGATTTTCCTTTTCTTTTTAATGACAGGATCTATCAAATCTGTTACTGAATATGGAACAGAATTTTAAAAAAAGAAAGAGAAAAGCCTTCATGGAGGGCAACAAATGTAATTTCATTATAGGAAAATACAAATTCTGTCTTTCAGGTAATGTAACAAAAAAACCACAACCTCCTTTACAGGCTTTAATAAATAATTTATAATACCAAACACTTGATTCTAAATTCATTAAAATTGTCTGGTTGGTAATGTCATGTGGACTGTGATCAAAACTTACAAGTACTGCTGCTGTGCAAATAATAAATATGTTTGCCACAGGAAGCTTTGAAAACAGTGAGGGAAGAGTATACCATAATAAATATGCATCGTGATGATTATTCTGTGCTATTACGTTTTGAGCCACCAGTCTTTGATTTGGCCAACTTTTCTTATAAAGGTAAATTTGAAAAGTTCAGACACTTATGAATCAAACATCTTTATCTTCTTTTAGTGTTTGGAAGTGTAATTGGGTAAAACATGTCTTGTTTTTCAAAATTTTGATTATATAATGGTTTACTTCAATTTTTGTTATAGCTTTGATCAGATTAACAAGTTTTTATTTCAGACGCTACACATTCAATTACAGCAAAAAATAAGATTTTTTTTTTATTGCAAGAGGGGCAACTGAAGTGTTTTATGGATCCATGTATGTTAAATTTTATTTTGGATCAGAATTCTCCTTTCAAATTAAGTCCTTTAATCGCCTCTACTCCTCATCATTGAAAACAAATCAAAAGATGTGCCGAAGTCCTGTTCAGTGCTCCAAGAGCCATAGGACATTCAGACCATGGGATCAGACCAGTGCTACTGGAAAATAACTCCTATGGGATGATTGTAATGTGTTAGTTTGCATCACCACCACAAGTGTCTCGAAACACAAATTGTGTGCAGTCTGCAAGAGTTTGTCATTGGTTAGCTGTCCTGAGAAACTCTCTGAACAGAAGTACAATATTGTGAGAGACCAGGAAGAGGGATACTGGTGGCCCAGTCAGGGTTTAATCCCTTGTGACAAAGGATTGATAAAGGGAGAGGATGTCCCCTGAGGAGGTATTTATCAGATAAAGATAAGGACTAAGGGCAGAGGTTAACCAGCAGTACTTGATGAACTATAGTCTTCTCTCTCCTTACAGGATGAGACAAAGGCCCTGAGAGAACCTCTTCCAATTTGCTGCATACCAAAGAGTATAGTAGCCACCTGTTTCTCTGTCAGTGTTTGTATAATCATTTCAAGTTTTTGTGTGCAGTAATCTGAAGCAGTAGAAGAATCTATTATTTTACTCTGTAAAACTGTTTGAATTAGTTTAGGCATTTTCAGCTTTTTATCCAAAGCTCCAAGAACACTGGTGAAATATGATGGTTTTGTTATATATCAATTCATAGTACCTTAGCATACACGTATGCAGGCTCACATACTTCATCTCATTTGATTTGGTATTATGATTCATGTTCAATATCTGCATTTTGCTGGCATTTATAGGACATAAATGAAGTGTGTTAGCTCTATAAGTATGGTGTACAAGTTACTGCAGTTATAAAAAAAGAAATATGCAATCTGAATCACAGAGATCTGAGCTGAGATGTTCAAGAAATTAAAATCTCTCCTTCCCACTATGCTGTTAAAGTGTTAGAGTCAGGGCTTCCTTTAATCTGCAATACTACTGTTGGAGTTCATGTATATGAATTGCCTTTGAGAAAAAGAAAAACTCTTTCTTCTGAAGTGCTGATGCTGTCAATTAGAAAATTTTGCTCTTGTTGGCCAGTGCCTGTTTGTAATCCTTTCCTGTAAGTGAAAATGCCTTCTTTTGTCTAAGGGAACTCATATTTATATCATACACTTCTCCAAAACATATCCCAATGATCCATGTATGGTAGCAAGGAAGTGGTTTCTAAGCGATACAGGGCCACTTCTGTCTGTCAACCCTTTGTGGCCAATATTTTTTGTTATGGTAAGATGCTATGAATGGGTAAGTTTCAGATATAAGCTTTGAAATTAGGTGCTTAACATCATTTGATCCTTATTGTTAAACATTTGTGGTACCTCGAGTAATATTAGTGGCAGTTTCTGATTAATGTTGAATCATAGAATTTTGCAACACTTCAAAATGCTGAAAGAAAACTTGAAAAGAAGCAAGTTTTTTCTTAGATGTATTGGTTTTGGCTGAGGTAGAGGTTATTTTCTTCATTGTGGTTAGTATGGGGCGATGTTTTAGAAAAAAAATGTTAATAACAACCTGATATTTTAATTATTTAGCTATTTAGTGCTTACACAGGGTCAAAGCTTTTTCTGCTTCTCATGTTGTCCAACCAGCGTGTAGGCTGAGGATGCTTAAGAAGTTGAGAGAGGACATAGCCAGGATAGCTGTCCAAACAGATACCCCGTACCATAAGATGTCATGCTCTGCAATAAAAACTTGGAAAAGAAGGAGGAAGAGGATATATTCACTGAGATGGCATTTAACTGTCATACATGACAGAGCCCATATACCCTAGAGATGGCTGAAACACCTACCTGCCACTGGGAAGTGGTGCATCATTTGATTTTTTTTTTTTTTTGTTTTGTATGCATGCTTGGGTTTTTTGTGAATTTAATAAACAGTCCTTATCTCAAAACATGAGGTTCTGTATTTTTATCTTTTGGTTTCTCTCTCCCACTCCACAGGGGAGGGAGTGAGTGACTGTGTGATTCTGAGATTCACTGTAAAATAACCAGAATTACTTTTACTTTTGGATGGGGTTTTTTTTGAGGACAGCTATCCAGAGAAGCACAAAATTGTAGCTGCAAAAAGAGATGATCACATGATGAAAAACAATTACTGAAACCTAATATAATATCAAATACATTTGAAATGTAAATTGTGATTGTGTTAATCACTGAGGCCAGCTGTTTCATCCTGCAAACTACACTTATTGCTGTACTTTGGGAATCAGCAGGTGCTACCTGCTCTGCTAGTATCGAATTATGAATAGATAGTTTTAAATGGATGTTTCAGATGTCTGCAGCTCTGGGACTAGTAACATATGAGAAAATCAAGCACAAGAACCTGAAGAAGATGAGGTGATGGAAAATTTTAGTTTTACTGAATTAAAAAAATATATTGAAGTTAAAATCCTTTCCTATTCATCTTTCACCAACCTTTCCTACTGTATCTGTGCATATTTTTATATGTAAATACAAATAACGACTTTTTACAATAATCAGATGTAAGATGAGGCACAGAAGTTATTTTTTCTAGAAATGCCAGAAACACAACTGTCATTTCTCTATATATGCCAGAAAAAGAAAATCTATATTATCTTAGCCTGAAGCAATTTCCACACATATTTTGACTTACATTAATGCATCAAAGTGTAGTAAAAAAACACACGGTAACTACTTAGACACCTAATGGAATATGAATAAAGATGTTAGGCCAAACAGGAAAAAAAAAACTCATTACAAAGTAGCAATTCTGGGAATTCTAAGCAATAATAAGATTTTTTTTAAAAAAAAACCTTGTATGATATTATACCTGGTAATAACATCCCTGCATAGCTCATTCAGTTCTTAGAATCATGAAGAATTCACATACTTTATCTCTTCAATAAAGAAATAAGAAGTATGCAATGTCAAATGGAATCTTAGGAGTTTTTTTCCAAGAGAAAAAAAAAAGTGTGGCTAAGAACTTTACTATTTCACAGTTACTGGTTTTGGGATACATGGAGGAAAAGAATCCCAGTATGTAAACATCTCCTCTTCCTTCTTAGTCATTGTTTAAGCAGCTTGCCTAGTGTCATAACAGTTTTGTGTCATTCTTTATGACTTCAGTGTTCTTGTCAATCACATTTAAGCACACTACAATAGTATCAGCTTTTATTTTTAGTACCTTCATTCCCTGAAGTACTGGATGCTCCAAATACTGTATACAAGTCCTTAGTGATGCTGTTCTGAGAATCTAGAATGCAGATCAATCTTGGATCCATCTGGAGGTGACATGGAGGTTTCTGTAGTGGAATAAGCTTCTTCTTAGACCTGAGTATTTGTTTATTTATCTGTTTATTCTTTCACATTAAAAATAGAAAAATGCATTTTAGGAGGGATAGAAAGGGTTTTTTTTTTAATATAGATTGAATTTTACTAAAAATGGGTTAAGATAAAATAAAAATAGTAAAAAAGTCAATATACCTTTGTTGAAATAAATTTTCTAGAAATATTGAGAAAGTGTGACACCCAAATGAAGCTTTTTAATTTTAATTAGTTTTCCCTCAGAATACTAATAATTTCTTTACTGTTTTTTTTTCTCTTCTTAAAGTTTTCATGGCTTTCAGTATGAAACCAAACACTACTTTTCACTTCAGCAGTGGTATGTGACATGGAGGTGGTATGTACAGTATATGCTTGGTAAAAAATTTTAATATTCTGTTTGTTTCTTCAAGCTGTTTGAAATACATTTGGTTTGACCAAAATTGCCTTCTGTTTGGCCATTGCCCTAATAAATCAAATGTCTGCACAGTTTTACAACCAGTAAAACTTTCTGCACGGAGAAAGAAAATATTTTCAGAACAGGTATCAACAACAGGCATCAACAACAGGCCATATTTGATAATTTTGTATTTGTTGTTTCTTTGCTTAAAATTAGTCTGTGATTAAATCAACCCATAGGATGAAGGATTGCAGAAGAAGATATTGATTTATTTCTCAAAATAAAGAACATCACTGATGACATAAAACAGCAGTAACACCAATTTTCTTTATTCCTCCTCCTCACACTGCAAACTCTGGCTGTCATCCTCCTTTTGGTTCAAGAAAAGGACTGCCTTCCCTAAAGAGTACAACAGAGTTACAATCTATTGGTAGTACTTTTGTCAAGATTCACTGTTAAAAGTTCCTGCATATCAGTCCTTCTAGGACTTGATATTGAGTCATTGGTCATTAAGGAAAATGGTGCCAAAAAAGTATTTAATGCTTAGCATTATCTTATCCTTCTCTCTCCCTTTCTTTTTTATGAAGTTCTGGAAGTCTGGATTTTCAGGGAGCTCTATTAGCAACTCCTGTTATATATTAGGCAAAGCTAAAATTGCAGATGAACTTAGATGAATGTCATTATATAAATTCTGAAGAGAAATAAATTTTCAGTCAAAGAGATTATCTTGTTGTCTCATGGTCTAATATAGAAATTTGTTCATTTTACACAGCTAATGCCAGATTGGGGAAGTTAATGTTATTTTACTGGTGTAGATAATTCAATTTTATTTCTACTGCACAAGTCATATCTTTACTAAGGAAACCCAAGCAAAACAAGGAAAAAAAGGAAAGAATGAAATAAAACCTTGGGACATTTCTTTCTGCGTATTTTGGTATGGAGATCTCTGAGCTATTGTTTTCTTTCATTTTATTCAAGCCCAAATATATTTATAAAATTAAATACACGTTACAGGTGAAATTAAAATACTTTAAACTGAATGGAAAATGATCTAGGAATTATTTTTATTGACTGGTGTGATTCTATGACATCATGTCAGAACTTGTAATATAATATGTAGGAAATTAAAACAGCATCTCCAGGTATTTCTGCAATATCCTACTTTAATATCTTCATCAGTGACATAGACGGGGGATCTGCACTGTGGCAATGGCAACTGGGCTGAGGAACAGAGTGTAACAAAGGTGGGACTCGATACACTCAGTCAGCCATTCAGAGTAGAAGAGAAGCTGTGCTTGTTCAATTCATGAACTCTTTGCCTAGCATTTTGGGGATTAAAACTAGAAAAGTCCCTCATAAACACTTAAAGACCCCTGTCCAACATGTGCAAAGAGAAACCACACCTCCATTGCACCTCCCTCACTTTGGGTGCTGATTAGGAGTAAGGGGTAACACTTCCCCTCGCCTTTAGTGCTAATTGAGGAGGCAGGGACATGGAATAAAAACGTGCCTTCCTCAGCAACTGGGCATGCATACATCACCTAAGGCCTTGACAACCGATAGAGAATCACTGCAGGCACGAAGGAAAATGATACTTACCTCTCTCCCTCTCTTTTCTTCTCTTTCTCTTTTGTCCTTTTTCTTCTACGAAACAATGCCAGCTTCCAAATTATTAGAGCCACAACATAAAACCACATAAATGTAAAATAAAATAGCTCCTGAAAAGAGTTGTTGTAATTCAACCTTAACTCAAACCAACCAGGACGTAGGAAACTTCTAAGACCCCTTTAAAGGGACCTTACATGTTCTTCTCCCCTCTAATGAGACCACATCTGGAGTACTGCTGCCAACTCTGGAACCCTCAGCACAGGAAAGACACAAACCCATTGAATTGGATCCAGAAGAAGGCCACAAAAAATGCCAGAGGTCTGAAACACCAGAAGAAAGGCTAAGAGAGTTGGGGTTGTTCAGCTTGGAGTAGAGGAGGCTCCGGGGAGATCTTATTGAAACCTTTCAATACTTATAGGGGGCTTATAAGAAAGATGAGAATAGTTGTAATAGGGAAAAGGGTGATGGTTTTAAACCAATAGAAGATATAGTTAGACTAGATGCAACAGAGAAATATTTTACTGCAACAAGTTGCCCAGAGAGGTGACAGAAGCTCCTAGAAACATTCACATTCAGGTTGGACAGAGCTCTGGGCAATGTGATCAATTTGAAGACTTCTCTACTTATTGCAGGGACATTGGACTTTTAAGAGTTCCTTCCAAACTAAACTATTCTATTGTTCTATAATTCTATTTTCAATGGTGCCTTTCAAAAATGAGTAATTATTTTGTTTAGTTTTTTCTTATTCTTTCAAATGTTGATTAGTTTTATCTCTGATTCTTGAGTTTCATTTTTATGGCTAGATATATGAATGACATATCTATCTAACCTGACCCTTGTTATTGTTATGTAACTATAATCTAATTAAAATTCTTACTATTGATGTTTGCATGGGGTTTTTTTCTCCCAAGTGAACACTTGAAATGACTCATTCTTGTTGTTTAGTATATTCTGTGTATCTTTAAATTATTCTCAGTTTCTCATTCTCATGTCAATTTTCCTACTTTCTTGATCCCCTTAAAATTGTGATTTTATTATAAAAGATGAAATGGAACACTCTTGTAAAATAATGTTATCATCTAATCAAAATTTAATTTCAGTTTATTTATCAGCCACAGTAAAATTAAAAAGGTTTTTTCTGTGAATTTCTTATCAGCTACAGAGAAGGTAATCAGACAAAACCAATCTGCATCAGTGTTGAGTCAGACAGGCTATTTTTGGCTTAAACATTTTGTCCAGCAGGGACTATGACTGTACGTCTTCCCCTGAAGTTGGCTCTTCCCCCTCCATGCCTCTCTACCTCCCCCCACCCACACCCCCCCACTCTTTCCCTCCAACCTCACGGCGTGCATGTCTGCCTGGATCATAGGGGCTTGGGTTACCAGGGGTTTATTTCTGTAACTCTGGGTGGCTGCATTCCCCGGCATCTCAGCATTTTGTTGTGCACCCTGGAAATAAATATGTTTGATATTCACCCTGGGAGTAACCTCATTGGTCTCCAGATCGCCACACAGACAAACGGATCCACCTTTTTCCTCTCCCTTCATCTGGGTTGAGACAATCAGTAATGAAAGAAATAGTCACACAAAGACAAACCTGTAGTAATGAAGAAACCATCCTATTATTTCCTGGAAAACTAGAAACTACCTGAAATAGTAGTGAAGGTACTGCAGAGCTTAGTGATAACACATCTGGATTTGTAATATCTGATCTTTCCTAAATCAGTTTGTTGGTGTTTTCTTGCATTTATTAGCACTATAACAATGTAGGACTTTCTTGCTATAGCACCTTGGGAGGATTATCATATTAGGTGTATGTTAATTTGTCTATTAAGATTATTAAAAACTTGGGTGGAGGTTGCCTGTTCTTATAAATATACATATATAGAATGAGTAATTGAAGACATATTTGTAAAATGCATCATAACAATTTCTTTATATTCTAAGAGATTTCTGTTCCATGTATAGAGTTCATTTCTAAAATTCAGGTTTCAAATTCCAGCCTCGAGTTACCATCCAAGCCTGGGTAAGTAAAGTCATTATTGGGCAGGTGGAGGTAAATTTTACATGCCAGGTGAATTAATATTGGCGTATAAATGAACAACAAATTTACTGTGAAAAATAATTTGTATTTCACACACCCCACTTTCTACTGGAATAGTGACATGGAAACTATAATATGCTTTCAGTGGTCAAAGAAACCTTGTAGAGAGAGGATACTTTAAATGAATGCTAATTTTGCAAGAAATCGTTGGATTTTATGCAGTTTTACTGGTTATACAAATTTGAGGATGTATGAACTACTGTGTTGGATTCCTTGTGTATAATCTCTCAGGCTTTGATAATCTGTGGGAAGTGAATCAGGCCCCAGTGCTACATTAAATAGGAACAGTTCTGACAGGTGACTGAGGGATGCCTTCATATCAGGTGACAAGGTTCAAGACAGACCCTCTTCTTTCCTAAACTTTCCCTCAGAGAGGATCTTAGGCACAGCTTAGGTACAGAGTAACCTTGGAATCCATAGGAAAAAAAGTATAAACACGGCCTTTCTATATACCAATGTCCTGCTACTTTGGTGGTAATCATAAATTTCAAGTGTTATCACTTCTAGAGACAGACATTGTTTGAAAAATATGTAGTTAACTTTCAGAAAATGAAGTTACTTAGACAAGGCTTAGCTGAAAAGGCAGAAAATCAATTCTAATTTCGCTCGAGCAGAACATGCAGCAAACCAAAAAATACAGTAATTTGCAAAGCTTTATATATGCTTTACTTTCCCTTAAATCCCACCACATAAATAATAATAAAAAATAGATTTTTTTTTAGTTATTGATCTTTTTGTATGTATGAAGGATTAATCGAGGATTTTTTTATGCAGCATTTTGGAACTGATCATATGCTGTCTATGCTGTGTGTGGAAAGAATAATGTTTTAGGAAAAACAAAACTGGCTCTATTTTGTTTCTGCTTTCTGATTTGGTGATAAAAAGTTAATATATGACATTAATTTTGAGGATATCAAAAAGTGAATGTCTTAAAACTAATCCAAATTTGCAGGTAAATGTGGGATACACAGCATCAATTTTAAGCATATGTCCAATTTTATTAACAGTTATCAAGAATGGCATGTGCACATTCATTCTATAATTCTGGACATATAGTTAGTTCCAGTGAATAGGAACAAATTTCTATTACATAATCAATAGATTATGACATATCATCTTTACTTTAATTTCCTTAAGGGTCAATTAATTTCTTAATATTACATTCTCCACCCCAAAGAGCCTATAAATTCAGCTTTCCTCCTTCAGAGCAAAAAGTTCTGGTTTTATGTGCTTCTGAAATGGACTATTTAACACTTTTGTGCTCCAGTAATTGAGCAAATCAAATTACCGTTTTTCATTTATTCACTATCTTTTGGTTTTAAACCAAAAATGTAAATCCACAGTACTTCAAAGAATGATGGTGGGGTTGGACTTGTGGTTGGTGAACACAATGCCCTATTCTAGATCAGTATTTATTTGAAAAAATATAGGAGAAAATATATCTCAGAATGTCAGAATAAGATGTCTGAAGATTCAGAAAACCCAAGCTTAATTTGTCTGCACTATGGAGGTAAAGTTACAAAGTAGCATGTGATCATTAGTCAAGGTAGCAGATTTTATGTCTCCCATGGTTAAGTAAATAGAAATGCAAAAGTGTGTAATTGCTTTGTGTTATGCTTTGAAGGAATGAAGTGATGTCTCCAGTAATTTTGGTTATTACCAGCAGTATAAATATCTGATCTGTTCAGAGTTATGTAGAAATGTTTTGCTAAATCCATTTTACAAAATATACAAAGAATCTAAAGATAATCCTATGCCACATTTATCAAGATTCCTTGTATGTGTATGTGTTAGTAGAATAAAATTATTAGACAATAAAACATCTTGCAATTTGTCTACACTAGTCTATATTTTCTGTGGGGTTTTTGGGGTTTTTTTTCTTAGTATATACCTGCATTTCAGTACTTGCAATATGTAAGTATTTATGTATATCTCTGTAGTAAGTATTTTTGAGTGATTTTCTAGAAAGTTACCTGTTCAAAGATTTCACTGATACCTTGGACCTTTACAATGAAATGAGTAGCACAGAATCATAAAATCATCGAATCATAGGGTACTTTGGGTTCGAAGGAACCTTTAAAAGTCACCTAGTTTAACCCTCCACGCAATAAACACAAACATTTCAGTTTGATCAGGCTGCTCGCAGCCCTCTCTATCTTGATCCTGAATGTTTCCAGGGATGAGACTTCTACCACCTCTCTGAGCAACCTGTTTACAGCTTCACCACCTTCATTGTAGAAAAAATAAAAATCACAGAATCATAGAATCACCAGGTTGGAAGAGACCCACCGGATCATCGGGTCCAACTATTCCCATCAAACACTAAACCATGTCCCTCCGGACCTCGTCTACTCGTGCCTTAAACACTCCCAGGGAAGGCAAAAGTTTAAAACCATCCCCTTTTGTTCTATCACAATATATCCTACTGGAAAGTCTGTCCCCATCTTTTATATAATCCTATTTTAAGTATTGAAAGTCTGCAATAAGATCTTCCTGAAGCTTTCTCTTCTACAGACTCAACAATTCCAGTTCTCTGTCTTTCTTCATAGGTGTTCCATCCCTCTGACCATTTTTGTAGTGGGGTAGTGGAACTCTCTCATGTTTACTGGACATTCAAAATCTACAAAAGTAGAAGTATCTACAAAATAAATCTTTAAGAAAGAAGCATTTACAAGATTTCTTACTTATATTATCTCATAATAACATTGCCAGATTTACAACTCCTAAATATTTGGTTTAATGCTCCTTATTCTGGCAAGCAACAACTCTCAGATGAAGATGAAAGTTAAAATTGGATGGCATGTTCGAAAACATTGCATCTCTTGAGACTTTCTGTCTTATGTCCTGAAATACAGGAATTTATACTCCTTCTGGTTATGCTATTTCACCTTTTTTGATATTTCAATTATTATAAAATGTTTAGTGATGAAAATCAGTCTCATCCAATCTGTCTGAATTTCTGCAAAAAGTACAGGAGAAAAAGTCATATTTCAAAACACAGGTAAGTAGTAACAAACAATTATAATTCAATCATAATATTGGTATACTTTCTTACTATCTGTGTTATTTGAAATTAAATTTATTTCCTCAGTTTCTGTTTCACCTAAGTGATTAGTCTAGCTTTTAAAATGCAATTATCTTTAATGATAAAATTATTGATGATACCTTATTATTGTGTTTCAATTCTACTTATTGATAATTGTTATAATAAAAACTGCATGCAATACTTGATTGATTCAAAGAAATATGAACTAAATGTTTCAGAACCTAGTAGGTATTTTCATATTTCCAAGCAAACAAATTAGTTTCAAATTATACCTGGATGTATTGGCAACACAAAGGTAAACAGAGGTTCTCTGACATATTCATATTCCTGAAACACTGAAAAACTGCTGGAAGGAAATACAGCTTCTGCTAAGAGGGAAATAATATGGATTTTTTTATATTTCTTTTACTTGTCTTCTTTCTGTCTTGTGAAAAAAACAAACAAAAGAAAAACAAAAAAAAACCAAAACCGAACATGTACAGGCAGATGACTAGATAATGAATGGCTACAGATTTGCTTCCTTTCAGATAAATAGACTACTGGTGAAAATGCGAAAAATGTTGCCAGAATCAATCATCTGCTTGTTATGGCCCTTGGGATCTCTCACGTTATGTCTGTAGTCTCAGAAGCAATCCTCATACTTTGCAGATCCTGGTGGCGTCATTAAACACACTGCAGCAGCTTTTCTGTTTGGCAGTCTACAAAACAATACCATAATTTGAACCTTAAAATATTGCCCTAAAAAAAAAGGCGTATTTCACTAATGAGATATAGTAACCAGTACTAAAAAAGGGCAGAATAAAAGTGGAGATAGGAGGAGAAAACAAAGTTTGTGGACTAACATCTATCAATCTGAGAGTACACAGAAGTAATTTTCAGTATCTGCCAGGGTTCACAGCACAGTGGCAAGGTCTAATTGCTTTTGAATCTTCCATTCCCTTCACTAATGCTGAAGAAAATGCATGCAGAAATTTTGTTTGCTTACCACTCTGGTCACTCCTAGACTACAACAGTGACACTTGAGAGAGCTTGAATGAAAATAGACTAGAAACTGTTTACCAGAAGAGCAAATAAAGATATGCTACTGACTTTTGAATTTTGAATGCTTTGCTTTGAGTTGTACAGGCTCAAGGGCAAACCAGTTAGATAAAAGAAACAAATTTAATGCTCAGGCAGTGTGAAGGGAATACTTGACCAACTCTGCAAATCTGTTAAATAACCTCCTCCATGTTTCCATGCCATCTTCGAGAGTATTCAGATAAAAACAGGGCCTGAATTAGCATGTGGGTGATACAATGACAAAAACATTGACAATTTTTTTTTTTTTTTGACAGAAAATTTCTATTGATTTTCCTTACACAAAGTCTTTGGAAGAACTAAATATTATAGAATTGTAGAATCTGGGTTTGAAAGTAACTTGAAAGATAATATCATCCAACATATTGTGAGAAAGGAAGTCAGGATGACTTTATCTAGCAACCTGTCTAGTTGTTTCTTGAAAACCTCCATAGATGGAGGCTGTACCACATCCCTAGGGAGGCTGTTCCAGTCACTGGTTATTCTCACTGCAAAAGATCTATTTCCTGTATCAACATGAAATATCTCCTGGTGCAACTTGCAACCATTGCCCACAGATATTCTATTTATTTTTTCCTCAGGTGTAGTGCAGTCATTTACTTCAACAGAAGAGAAGAAAGTTTTTCACTATAGTTGGGTTTAAGTTTAGATTTGGCTTGTCCATTTGAGATCATGTTTTTAAACAAAATTGTGATCAGAATATATCTGAGTACAGGCAGGATTCTTCTACACTTCTAAAAAATCACCACTTAGTTAAAATTGTAATAAAGTTAAACAGAAATAATATGTATTCCTTAAGTATGCTTGAAAGAAGGTATAACCAAACAATTACTTAAAGTGTGTTAAACCCAGTTGCTACTGGATAGGGAGATTTGTTTGCTTTTTTCTTTTTCAATAGTATTCCATTATAACATTTGCAGGGTTTATTTGTAGGATCTTGTATTCCTAATAGTTTTTAGTAGTAAGTACTGATTTTCCAACAGTGTTCGCTAAATCTATCTACATTAGGTTAAAGATATCTACTGTCCAGACCATATCTTGAAAATGTGTCAATCTGAAGCAATTATGTTATTGTAATTTTTAAGGATCTTGCTACTTGGACTCTAATTTTTATTAACATTTTAAATAACAGTTTGTGCTCAGAACTTATTTGAAAGAAATGTAGTAGTTCTTTAGCACTATCAAGGAGATTTAATGCATGCTTCAATGTGCAGTATAAATTTATCTGTTTCACCAAATAAATTCCTTATATGTAAAAATTCTGTTTGAGCTATCATAGAATCATAGAATAAGCAGGTTGGAAAAGACCCACTGGATCATCGAGTCCAACCAACCTAAAATACTAAACCATGCCCCTTAGCACCTTGTCCACCTGTGCCTTAAGCACCTCCAGAGAAGGTGAACATGAGTTCTAGTGAGAATAATACACACCAGTGACCTGACTTACTATAATAATTCAATATTTAATAACATTCTAATATTTTTTGTCAAAAAAATAATACCATTGGCACTTCATAAGACTAACAATCATGAAACATTACTTTGAGTTTGCAATGCATATACAAAGTTTACATGGGCATAATAGTTAGCAGGGTAACTGTCTGAATGCCACTAAAGTAAACAGCAGGAAATATCACCAATCTTGTCCAAGCTTTCTGTGTATTTTTTATACAGAACATTTATATAGCTTTTCATTTTTCGGGGCTTTAAATTCTTGTTATTTTGAATTCCTGAGATGGTGTTATGGAAATGTAAAATACAGATCCAGATATCTGAGAGCTTTTACATATCTGCAGGATGGATTCTCCTGGAGCATTGTATTCTCTTTTAAAATCCTACCTGGTTTCTTTTTAGTTTAAATTGCTTACATATATATATACACAAATACATAAAGAGTAGTGTTTATTATTACCAAGTATGTTTTAATGAACTGAGAAAAAATAGCAGTTTTTAGTCTGATAGGGTTTCACTGAAGGTAAGTTTCAATTCTCTTTAGCACCTAGGTAAAGATTGTCTATATTCCTTGGTTTTGCACACCCCAAAACCCAACAATTGCTTCCGACTGAGTCCTGACTTTGCCAGCCAAAGTGGATCAATTTCTGCCCAAAGGAGACATTCAACATAAGTAGTGTCATCTGTTAACTCTAAATGTCTCTTTTGTCTATAGAATTGTACAACGTATAATTATAGATTAAAAGCAGACCTGTTGCTCTAAACCACTGCATCTCGTTCCTCAACAAGGATCTTATCCTAGAGGTGTGAGAAGATAGGACATCTCTCCTAAACATTTCTAGTGCAAGCTCCTGTTTCTGCATCCTTCTTCTATTTTCTTAATGCTAAGCGCATAAATACATCCTCCTAACATTCTGTCTGAAGTTCTTCAAACTGGCAGCCATAATTTAGTTTTGCCTGCAGTAAGTCTTGTCATTCATTGTGTTCCGTATATCACCCTGTTTTCTGTGTGGACTTAGAAAAACCTTCCTTCCTCCAGGTCTCTGCTTTTGGGACAAAACTGAGGGCACAAGATACAAAGTCATCAGTAGACTCTGAAACTGATCATTTATGTCCATTAAATTAAAAATTACAGAATAATATTAACATTATAAGTTAATGACTTGGAGACAGCACTTTCAGTAGCAACTCAGGGGTTTTCTGAATGGTCATGTATCCATCATAAGCTATGCTAAGAAATCTGGGAAAGCTGAGACAGTCTTGTTTTGAGAGCCCAGTTACACAAGAAAGTTAGCAATGTGATAACCGTAGGAAAACTGATGATAGGAAAAATATTTATGTGAAAGCTAAAGAGAGGAATGTGTTTTCCTAGGCCTCATCTGAACTTCTCCAGTAACCCAGAAGCCACTGACTAATCAATAATAATTAATAGTCCAGTCATAGGCTACAAATAAATCTAATGTGAATATTTAGAAAGTCCATCTGATTCATGATTCTGATGATGTATAGTGCATTTATTCACTTTCAAGATAGTTCTTGATGTTTGTTAGCTTATTTAAAGCCTGAATTTGTTTAGCTTCATCTTCCTGCCAATAAGTTTCCTTATCTTTTCTCTGCCAGATTAAACAACATTTTCCTACTAAAATCCTTTAGGTGCTTGAAAGTTGTGATCAAACCACCTGGAAACTATGTTTATCAAGTAAAATCTATAACGATCTTTGGGTTTAAATTGCAGGGAAAAAAAAATATTGAGTCTGCCAATGATTCATATAAGTGTACCTTTTCATCTTTAATTTTTCACAGAGATTTAGAATTGGAAATGTCAGAATAAAAACTAATGATCTCATTTTTGTTATGTACAGATGTAGTGAATTTTTTCCAATTTGAGGTGACGTTTTCATTCATAAATTCAAGAATTGGACCAGCTAATTGGATAACAATGTCACACAGGAAGATTGTATTTGGCTGATTTTCCTAATGACCACAAGTACTCTGCAAGCCATTGTTTTCAGAGGAGGGTTACTATGCAGAAAATGCTACTGGTAACTCATTCATTTTATGTGCCACCCTATAAAGACAATTAGTTCCTTTATGCAAACAGCCTACCAAATAACTCAAAGCATTGTTGTTAATTTTCCTTATTACTGAATGCTTGCATCATTTCCAAATAAAGCGTGTGAATTATTTTCTTTAATGTCATTATTCAAAATAATTAAAGAATGGTGAATAACCAGCATGTCAAAATATTTTCAAATGTACCTTCAGTATGTCATAGATTTACATTGAGACATGCGTTTTCACTCCATGCAGGCAGTGTCATTTTAAATGCAATTTTATTTTTTTTCTGAGATGCGATAGGTACTAGATCAAGTACATTCTGTTAATGAAAGTGAATCACATCAAACTTACCACTATTATCAAAGAAATGTGTAATTTTTTTTTCAAAAAATGTTACCAAAAGAGTTCTAGAATAGTTAGAAACTGTGTCCACTGGAAAAAAAACATCATTAATGTCTTTAATTCTTTAGTCATCTATTCTTTTTAAGATGGTCGTTAATTTGTCCAGGATCAATTTTCTGATATGTCATTAACTACATAAGCTGTCTGCAAGAAATTTCAAGTAGTGTAATGTTAGCTGTCTTCCAGTTCTGTGGAAATTTTTTACTGTCCTATGAATTATTGAGAAACAAAAACAAGGATTCAACCAATAGTTATGAAGCTCTGAGATGTAGATTACTTTATCAGAAAGAATCTAGTGAGACAAAATGTCAAATGGGGTCATGGCTGATCAGAGAGGAAGATCTAGGAGATTCCTTGGTGGGTTTTTGTTATGGTTGGTTGGCAGATTCAAGTTTTGTTTTGTTTTGTTTTGTTTTGTTTTTTATTACAGAGAGATTGAGTGTGTTTGTTTTTTTCCAGGAACTGAAAAGAATGTAATCTATGTCAAATTATGCCTCTAAAGAAAAAAAATGTGTAACAAAACATAGCAGTTGATACAGACTTTCAGAGTGAACTATTTGCCTCATAATTAGTAGATGATGTGCTGTTGACTTCCACCAAGATAGAAATCTAGTCCTCATCTTTAAACATAAGACTTTGATATATAAGACAATATGCATCTCCAGAAATATGTAGGAGTTTTTTAGCACTATCATGTATTTTCTGTTCTCCAGCTTCTAAAATAACTGCTGGGAAGTTATTTTAGAAGGTCTGGGAAGAGCTATATGTATTTCATACTTCAACACTGCATCCTGCTTATGGGACACATTTTTATATTTAGTTTAGTTTTGTTGGATTTTGTTTCCTAGTTTATAAGTGGACATAAGATATCTGTGCATTACAGAGATGTTATTTCCTTCTTGTGTATTTATTTTGCAAATTGATTATAATAATTCACTCAGTTATGCTTTATTTCAATGTAGTACAGGTTGTTATGATACTCAAAAATTATCAATTAACTTACACCAATCAAATGAAAATTTGATTCCTGGTGCCTTAATTTTCAGGCCAATTTAAAACTACCAAATGATGAGAGTGAAAATAAAAGCAGTTATAGCATACACAATTTGAGATCATGTTACTGTGCTACATTTCAATTCAGTTAAGTTGAGTAGCTGCTGCATAATTCTTTTCCCAAACCTAAAAAACCCTAAGGCATGTCTAACAATTCTAGAAAGAAATCAATTCATTAGTAAATGATAGTTTAAACAAACAAACAAATAAACAAAATTGGATAAAAATTGTATAATTGCATTATATTGATTTGAAACTATATTTGTCGCAAGAAAAAAACCTCTACAGATTCAACTAAACTGTAATCTTGTTAAGTTGAAGATAAATGTATATAATTATTTTCTTGCTTTGAAACAATAGTTTCAATATCCAGGAATGACAAATGTGGAAAGTTCTGCTTTAAGCAACATAAATTCCCAGTTGTTTTCTAGGTTTCTAAGAAATTTTCTTATATTCATCCAAAAGTAATTTAGAAAAAATGAAGGCTCAGCCTGGCTGTTGAACAGCCTATAAATATTTAAGGATGTTTGGAATCTAGAAAGAGATAGATTCCAAAATTTAGTAAAATTGTATAAAAAATAACTACATACATTTAATTAAAGTAAATTAGATTAAAGCTTATGACAGTATTTCTATTACATATGGTAGATTTTAGTAATAATATTAAGGACAGTCTATATGCTTAAATTCTTCCAAGTGAAGCTTTAACTTTTTAATAAAATCATAATCAATGAGCAAAATTATTTTTCTTCTCTTGTATAATTTATAATATATAATAAGTCATCTAGCTTAGGAGTTGTCATTTATGACAATAATTTTTAAATGGTGATACTCTCGCTTTTCCATGGAATAGAACTGGCTGAGAGCAATCCCAATTGTTCCTAGGGTATGAGCAGATTAAAATAACACGACCTTTGAAAAAGGTCTTTGAAGGGAAAGAAAATATTTGTCAGAGTGCTGAAAACAGAAAACAAAAAATACTTAAGAGCAACACATTGCCTCTCTCAACAATTCTCTGCTGAAAGCTTATGTATGGTTGTATAGGACTTTACAGAAAGTAAAAGAACTTGCAGAATTAATAAAACACTGTTCCTTAGACGAAAGATTATGTCAGTTAATTTAATCTACGTCAATACCTTTCATCAAGCATTTTGATATGGATTGTGAATCAAGTGATCTCTTTACTTGAAATTGTGCAAAAAAGACACAAATAAACAAATAAAACCCTAGGCTAAGTGGTTTGTCACAACTGAATGCTTCTTGGCACTTTTAAAACATTAAATCTATGTCATAGGTAATAAATTAAATGAGTCATGAAACATTCTCGGCTCTGGCATTTGTTTATATATATTTAAGCCGCATGTCTAGTTCACTTTTTTAATCAAAACTACTTTCCCCAATTATCCTTGTGCACAGTTTGGGAGATAGCCCAAGAGTTACTCTCAACAGGCATTTTATGTGAATCTGCACTTTTCTGGGTTCTGAAAGCTTAATGGCATGGCTGTAGTCCAGTCTATGATGAAAGGCTGCAGTGTCAATGAATGACTCCAGTAACTTTTTAGTTATTAGTGTAATGGTCTAGCCTTAAGAGTCTAAAAATTTAATTTAGGGGGAACTTCACAGAAGCATGTGTCAAAGTTTTTTTTTTTTAAAAAATCACTAAAGAAATAGCATCTTACACACTGAGAAAAACCACCAAATATCTTAGAAAAAACTTTAGAGAAAAATTAAATGAGGGAATTGGTCCCAAATACCTACTGTTTTTCATCAAGTGAATGTAAACCCCTTCAGATAGGTATAAGGAGTCAAAATGTAGATCAGTTTTGAGGAGTTTGTATAATTCAATATCTCTGTACGTATATATATAAGTATTTTCATATATTATTGAGAATAAGAAGATTTATGTTTTCTAACATTTATTAAAGTTAGTTAAAATATAAACCTTAACAAGAAAGGAAACTATGAGAAAAAGATGAGACAGATAGTTAGAAAAAAGCAAAAGGAGAAAAATTTTCATGAATTTTTACAGTGTGAAAAGGGACTTTCACTAAAATCATATCAATTAGATGGGGAACTAGTTAAGAATGCAAAGTGTAAAAATACGGCAGATTAAAAACCAAATCAAAGACATGTTGTAAGATTAAAGACTTCTCTTCCAAAATCCTTCAAAGGGAGTACAAATTATTAGCACATCCTACAAAGATATGCTTACATTACAAAGGTGAGGAACATGCAATTGAACAGGGAAGGATTTGTGCCTGAAGATGACTATTGAAGAAAAGAGTTTTGAAAGAGCCTTCAATAACTCATTAAAATGCTCAAGCTATTTAAAAGTCAACAGTAAAACTAATATGATTTTTTTCAGGGTCTCAGCATTCTCTGAAGGAGATAGGAAGGGCAAGATCCCCTAATATTATTTAATTGACAAACAGAAGTTTCTGTCCTAATTTGTGTTGTCCCAAATGAGAGTATTGAGGAAGAGAAGGAAAGTGCATGCCCTTTTTCCCTCTCTCAGAACAAAACATGGGAGAGAATTTTCTATAAATACGTTGTCACTTTTCGACCAACTTCCTTCTTGTCATTCTTCCCTGGAAATACTGAAAAGAAATCTTTGCTTGAAATGGTAGACTATAAGGGAATGGCACATTCTCTGGTAGGCCTTATAATAGGTTAAGGTTATGAAATATTCAGTACTACATACTATAGCGTATACTAAAATGTTATTTAATGATAGAGAAATTATGTAAGAAGTTATTTACATTTTTATTAATAACTCAGGAGAGAGAAGACCTGTTTAAAAATTGGAAGATTCCTCTTGGAGTTAACTCTCTTTTGAGGCAGGACTGATGATCCTTCTGTTCATCAAATAACATTGTAGACTTTAATCTCTAAAACTTATGTATGTGAAACTGCCTAGTTGAAATAGGCTATCCTTGTACATTTCTATCTTAATGCACGCTATTTTTATAGATTTGATGATTATTTGCTATAGATTTGATGATTTTTCTTCTATCCTTTCCTTTTACTTCACCCATTGCCAAAGTTTTCCCTGTATTAAACTAATTTTACAGTAAATGTTTGGTTTTTTCCTTTCCTTGAGTCGTCTTGCTGCAGACAACATCTTTTGCCAATCAAGATAGTTATGTCTACTCTCCTGTATTCAGAGAGTACTTGAGTTCCTCACTTACCTAGAGGTAATCTGCTAGGTAATAGGGATAAGGTAATTATAGAAACTTTCTTTTTTT